>JAKTRJ010000005.1:0-266787 GCA_030579655.1 Liangdongia dryadoides
CCAACACCATCAATATTACTCCGTTTTGAAAAATCAAAGTATTATTCAACTTATAATTACCTAACTATTGAAAACAAGCCTTTACTTAAACTCTTTCTCTTTTCTTTTAAACTTCATTTTTTCATGTTGGTGTTGTTGATGTTAAAGTTGACATTGCAAAAATACATGAAAATCAAAGTAGGTCTCGAACTAAATGTTGCATTCTTCAAATAACAAGAATACATCTATTTACATTCATTCAATAACATCAATCATATTCTAAACAATCCCTATACTTTTCCTTCACTTTACATGCTTCTTTTTTGGAACTCTAACCAACCAATACAATAACAATGAACCAATAATGTTAATTACAATGAATGCAATCAGTATACCAGCATTCCTCCAACGTCTAGAATAACTGCAACTCTAGCCAAAAAAACATCTGTACTTGAAATTGAACAGAACCCACAGTTTGAAAAGTCATCTGTATTTTTAATATAACCATCACCAACTGCTTTGATATATGGATCCAAATAATCAGCAGAATAAACATCACTTGGGGGATTTAAATAAATGTATTCTGTATTGTAGCAAGTAACTTATTCTTAGCAAGACCATTACTTAAGAACCCATCCAGGAAATAGGTAAATGGTGAAACTCTATACATGAAAACCTAGTGGTCCACCAAATACCCCACAAAAGATTAAACTTAAACTGAAGAACATTGAACCAATATTACCAGCAGCTTCTGCAAGTTTCGAAGGTGCTAAAATTAAATGACCCAAGGTACCAATGAATGAAAAGATTAAAACACTAAGGAATATAGCAACATCTAGCAAAGCTCTTGTTTCAAGCAGATCTTCTTTGTTTATCTCTTTATTTTTCAATTCAGTTATTGTATCTTGATATTCATGGGAGTTTAACCAAACTTGATGATAATCTTGATTAGCATGAGAATCTGGAGCAGCAACAATAACTTTTAACATCCATTCAACAGGATTAGCATTAGCTGGGCATTTTGGAGCACCATTAAATTCAAAATAATCAATCAGTGTTTGACAATTCTCACCCAAATCACCAAAGTAAAGAGTTTCATCACCTTTTGCTAAAAATAGCAGCTTGTCAAACTCTTGCATCAATATAGCTGATTAAATAGAGTCAATATAACAGCAACTATAGAAAACTCCTCAAAATCAGTCTTTATTCAATCTTCATTGTGGAATTGGAGATCTTACCAATGGAGATTATCACTAACCTGTAGTTCAATATTCTTTTCCATCAACCTTTTTCATTAACCAATTGAAATGAATCTGTTTTTATTTCTGATTCTTTCATCTTTATTTAATTCAAAACTGATGTTTGGAACAACAAAATAGGACATGGACAATTGTAGCCAGGCTGTTGTTGTGAGCGTTCCAGTTTGACATCACAATAATAATACAATTATGAACATAATTCAATAGAACCAGTATCATAGGTGAAGTATAAAATGATCAGGTTAAATCAATCTCCACTGACCACCATTAAAGCTTCAAAGATATTACATCGATCCATAACTTTTATAAGTAAATAAAGTAATAATCCCACACATACAGGAAACAGTGAATGATGGAAAGTTAAATATTGAACAGCTTTGAGTAAATTAAACTCATGTGAAAAATGGCTAAAGATCATTATAATTGTATTTCTCAACAGTTGACTTTAATAGAAACAAAGCATCAATAATTTCTAATTTGCTATTAATTATTCATTTGAAGTCATGATACTTGGATACTTGTTAGTAAAATAAGTGTAGGGCACAATAAACTATGTTGAGCTTTATAATAAACTATTATCAAGTAAACCTATTTCAAACTGCAACCTAACAATACTTCAATGCATTGACAAAGCTGTGTTGGAATCCCAATATTGTTTAGCAAATTCAGTTGCAACAAAAGTAATATATGACCTAGAACCACTTTCCTTTCAACTAGACTTTTAGCTTAATTTTGATTCTGTTAACATTTAAACATTCAAACCTTCAAACACTAAAACCAGTTTAAATAGGAATAATTTAGCTCTTGAAAAAAACCAATAATTTTAATGAGAGTAATCAACCAATACACATCATTAACAATTAATTCTTTGTTGTATTTGTTGTTCTAAAATGTTGTTCGTTCAAGTTTGTTTTGATTTTTTTCGTTGACGAATATCATCAACAACAACGACAATAACAATAACAAACTTTGACATCGGATTTTAAGAGCAATTAAACCCCAAAAAATTTGAGAGTAGCATCATTTGAAAGCTTTATCTTTAATTAGTATAACATTGGAGTATCATAAACTAAGACAAACTAAACACTTGCTTTTAATGCCTAAAACCATGCTTTTTTACATAAAATACGAAATATAATCAAACTTTCTGAGACAAAGTTATATAATCTATCGATTATTTTGTTTAGATTTTTAAGGCCATTCAGAAAATATAATGATCTTCTTAATATTCCTTCTAGTTGTGAAGTTAATATTTTCAAATTTCTTATTTTCAAATGTTAGACTATATAAACAATTTCAATTGTTCTAATAAACTTAAAATATTTAAAAATCCAAAATCTGCGTTTTTATCAAATAACTTGACATTTATCAAAAGAGAATACTTCAATGATAAAAATTATATTTTATTATACAGTAATTGCTAATAAAATGTTCAACTTATTCAAGATTTTGATTTCTTAATATCTAATACTAAAGACATTTTTACAAAACCTTTTCGCGAAAATATTAATAATAGAAAAACATACACAATAGAAGAATCCAAAAAAAACATGTAAATATTTTATAAATTAGAAACAATCCGATGATAGTACCATTAACATTCACTCAGAGGGAAATAATATCAAGATTACAAAACCAATTATAACATAACAATTAAGGACAAGTAACAATATGACTGAAGTATATAAACATATAAGATTGATTAATATTCCTGGTCATGAAAAAGTATATTTTGATCTACCAGTGAAGTATTTAAACGGAACCTTTCTGGTGGAGAATCTACCCCTTCCTGATTACATTGATAATCTCTTTGATGATAATACTGCTAATGGATTACATCAATGTTTATTAAAAATTTTACAGGATGATAAGATGAATATTGATAATGAGATTATTGCATATATAAATGTTAGGGAAGGTCAAGTTTCATGTACCTAGTTCCCGATATTATGATCAATATTCAGTCAATTTTTATATCAGTTAATCAAATAACAAATAGAACAATGACACTGATTACTTGTTATTATTTGTAGTTGTACTAGTTGCTTCTAATGTAAAAAAAATACCGTCTACTAGATTAGAAAACTAGTCAATCTGTTTTGATAGTAAAAAAAAGTTAACGTTATTCTTTGTAAGATTTATAAGTTGGCTTGACTCATGAAAAAAGGAGTGGATTATTTGAAGGTTGGACCATTCTTAAGGATAATTAATTGATGATTTATTTATTGTTAATAATTTATCTTAATGTACGTGCGCCATGGATTCAACACACAATGCAACATTGAATGTTTGCATGTAAAGGGTATATAATATTAGTATCATTAGATAGAGAATCTCATACATATACAGATACAGTTAAAGCATTAATAAATCTAAATTTTTTTTCATAAGTTATTTAAACTTTAATAAAGTTCAGGTAATAGTTTTTATAAAATACAAAAATAAACATGATAAACAAATAAAGTGCAATTTTTGGTATATCCCAAATGGTAATTCGTGAATATCTATGGATATAAATTATTATATCATGAAGAACTTCGCGTTTGATCTTGTGCAGTTAATCCGATGAATAAAAATATATGTCTCATGCACGTTACTGCATATTGAAAAAAAAAGGAGAACACCCCATATTAGATTTAATTAAAAACCGGGGGTACATATGTCTAGGATTTAAAACATTATCACTTATCAAAAAGATCTTGGCGCAGAATCTTGAATCAATTTATTAGAAAATATATTGCTATATAACACTATGATCTATTTTTTGTCCTGTACTCAAAACTTTCTTGTAGTCTTATATTTTAAATTCATTTATATATTGTGTTTTTTGTCAGCGAGTTCATCTAGTACAATATTGCTGCATCTTACCAACTAGTTGTATTTTTGCATAATTTGGAATTTACATAATTATGATCTTTGCAGAGGTGTACATTTACTACATGTCGAACATTGCCAAATACATTTAGTTATAGAATCAGCTAATTAAAATTTCACCGGGCATTTTATAACAAGTTAGTCTGGTAATGAAAAAAAAAAAAACCCTTGCAGTGTTTCCACCAATATATGCCTGTTAGATATTTAAAAAAAACATACTGAAGAAAAAAATAAAAAGAGGTGTTTTAATTATTTAATCATAAAATATTGCAATTATAAATTTACCCCTTTATTTAATTCAGTACTTTAAAATTATTAGTATTGACGTATATATTTATCAATAACTAATTTCCAGTTTCCAGTTTTCTATAATATATTTGATTTTTCAGCTGAGTACAAATATGCAGATTTTTAAAACTCTTTTAGCTGTTTCTTTGGTAGGTACTGTTGTATCAGCATCGTCGAACTTGGTGGATATTAGTCAAGAGGGCTCAGTCACTAAGGTCATATTAAGCTCTACTTCATCCAATAATAGTTGTCTTGATAACTTGATGAAAGGTAACTATTTGATCTGGGCAAATGCTAGCGCACCTTATGCTGCAATGGTTCATTCACATGAATCCTTATTATTATCAGCAACACAGGACCAAGTGGCTTATATCAAAGCAGCGATTGCTATTTACGGTTTATCTGATACCTTAGATAATGCTTTAATAAGATTTTCAAGTGACATTGTTGATGATCTGCTTTATGAGCTTGCATCTGACGGTTCTCTAGATGATGTCGAGGGATGTGAGCAGTATATCAGACCTGAATTAGTTAAGCATACAACATTACAAACCTGTGGCAGCGACCAGAGCTTAGACTGGGCCAATGACTGTTGAAATATAAATGTTGGTAACAATCTATGGTCAGGATTTCTTGCAATATCTGTGTCCTTATGACAGCTTCATCGTCACCACAGGTCACTTCCGATATTCTACATGCGTCCCAAGTTCATATCATTAATGATTGTTACTGTTTCTGGGGAGACTAACATGAAGGTCTCAGGCTGGAAGAAGAAACAGAAAGGTGACTTACCTCGTATCTGTATGACATTCACTAAACCAGTGCTATGACAATTACAGCTATTAATTAGACAGCTAATTTGAAAAAAAAAGATATAACTTAATAATGGTAATTATATTGCTAATCAGTAGTCCACAAATATAACCTTTAAACCTCATATTTTTATCATTTTTATTTTGCTAGATGCGTCATCTTCCAAAGTTTCTTTCTTGGTTTTACAGGAAAGTTTTCACCTTGTAAGTGGCTCCTTCTTTATACCCTTTATAGAGCTTGATTGATTTCAGCCCTTATTTTTATTACAATTTACTTATAAATCTACAATATACATTTCTTCTTATTTCTTGTACTATATGAGAGTATTCAGGCCAGAAATTTTCAGTATCAGTGTATCGATATAATAATCTAGTTATATGTAATGGTAAAGAATTGAGGTACTAGTATTTTCATGTATTCCCAAGAGTAATTAATGGTTGGTTGTTGATTGTGCATCTAGTAATCTTATATAAAATATTATGTGTATGCATTCTGTGATTTTCCCTATCACACTATGTATGGTGTACATAATTAAGGACCGCAGTTAAGGACCCCATACTAAATCCACACATATGTGCCATCGCTCCATATACGGATTGGGTCTTTTTGAAACTGAGGCTGTCATAAAACTTCAATCAATGGTTGGACTTTTTATTTGACAACTTTAAGCTTGATCCAGGGTGGGTCAGGCCTATGCATGAGTACCCACTTATCAAAATTCCAAAAGTTTTGTTTAAGTAATATGTTTACTAACTGTGACAATATACATGCAACTGCTTTTGAACTCCCTTTTAAATCATTATATCAAATTTGTAAATATCCAATGTTTTGTAGAATTTTTTGAAGACTCATTATTGGAACTTACTGATCTCAAGAGACGCTTATTTTATACTTTAACTCCGCTTATAATAAGTAAATAGTGCTAATGCCGGTGTTACTGATTCTCAACTTGACAACATTAATGAATCAACTAATGATATAACTAAATTTGTTTGTTATTTTAGTGGCTTCATCTTTGCGGATATAAACTGGGCCCTTGATCGCTATTTCTTTTTTGGGTAAATTATTCGTCAAATTTTATTCAAAGGAACACGAAGACCACTTAATAACAAAAATCGATATAAAATTGTATATGATTCTAATCTTCAATAATGATAGCTTACGAATTATCTTATGCATCCACAGAAAGTTTAAAAATTACACAGTTCCTGTATAAAGCTTTACATCCTGGAGCGACAGTGTCTGAGTAATTAGAAACTGTTTTTGGTATACTATGCTGATTGTGGTAAAAAATCGATGTTTATTTAAGAAGCAAACTATATAAGTAATGATCCAGAACTAAATTGTGATGCTCTTGATTTATCTAGTTTGTCGTCCAGAGGATTTTTGCTATGGCTAAGGAAGAACTTGAAACCAGTACCAAAGATTTGAGTCAGGTTGAAGTTAATGATGATCAAGCTTCATTTTCCAGTGACTCCACTGAGGACAAAGATAAATCACAGTTTGATGATATCAAGATTCCTTTGAAAAAAAGGTTAGAATTATTCTGGAGTTTTAAATCTCCAAGACCTAAGCCAAAACCAAAATTCTTTTTTTGGACTCCACCAGGACAGTCAAAATATGAAACAAAACTAGTGTTTAAAATGGATTGTATCATCTTGTCTTATGTCTGCTTCAGTTTTTTTATTAGATATCTAGATGCTTCAAATATTAATAATGCTTATGTTAGTGGTATGAAAGAAGACTTACATATGCATGGTACAATGTATAATTGGTTAACAAAAGGTTTCTACCTGGCGTATTCCATTTCTGGTTTACCTTTTACTGTTCTTGCTACTAAAATTAAACCACATATTTTATTACCAACTTTGGAAGTGTTATGGGGTATATTGTGTTTATTAGTGATCACTTGTAAATCATATAAATCTTTGATGGTTGTCAGGTGTATCCAGGGGATGTTAGAAGGACCTTGTTTTCCCATTCTTCATTACATTCTTGGCTCTTGGTATACTAAAAGAGAATTGGTTTCAAGAACTGCTTTATACATCGCTAGTGGTAGTATTGCATCAATGTTTTCAGGATACATTCAATCCGGAGTCTACAAATCATTGAATGGTAAAGCTGGTATGGCAGGTTGGAGATGGGTGTTTGTCATTGATTTCATCTTAACAATGTTTAGTGCAGTTTTGGGGTTCTTTGTTTTACCAGATGTTCCATTACAGCCAAGACCATCAAGATTTATTACAATGGAAGATATTGAATACTGTAAGAAAAGAGTTAGAGTTGTTGAAAAAGTTAAAGAAACTAATAAATTTACTTGGGGACTAGTAAAGAAAGTGTTGACTTCATGGCAATTTTACCTTTTCAATATTTATTACACAATTAACCATTTGCCTGATCATGCTGGTTCATATTGGGGTATTGTATTGAAAGCTGAAGGATATTCTGTTTCACAAAGAAACAATTATCCAACAATTCAAAATGCAGTTAATGCTATTGCATGCTTTTTGGCTGGTTTATATATTGATGCAAGGGGTACATATTGGGATGGTGCTTCCATAGTTCATATAATTTGGATCATAGGTATCTCATTGCTGGTAAAATGGGATATCCCCAGAGCTGCACAGTTTGTTGCATACATATTCTGTGGTATGTCTGGTGCAGCCTCAACATTATGTTGTGCATGGGCAAATGAAATGACTCGTGAAGATGTTCAATTGAGAGCTGCTGTTTTAGGTTCTCTGAATTTGATTAATATTGGACCTTCCACAGCAATGGATATTGTATTATTTGATACTGATTATGCACCAAAGTTTACTAAAGGGACTAGAGTGTGCCTTGGTATATTGTGTGCCAGTTTTCTATGGGCCTTTGTAATATCTTGGTTTGAAAAATATCAAAAGAGAAAAAGAGATTATGTTGAAGATCAATCTGGTTTAAATGAATCACCAGATTCCGGTGTTATTGAATTACATTAGTTAATTTTGTGTAAAACCAAACATACTTTAATTTTATTTTTTGTAGCTAATGATATTAAAAGTATATTAGTATCATTGGATGATTTGTAATCGTATTTTAATATAATTGACAACAGTTTTATGTCATTAGGATATTACATTTCATTAATAACAAGATCAAACAATTGATATTTACATTTCATTATTAATGCTTTTTTGCACATACTGTAGATACATACATAAAACCCTTTGTAATGCAAATGAAACTAATGATAACACTTCATTTAGTTCTTCTTTTGTTGCAATGTTTGTAGTCTTAGATTGTAATTTTTCTTCAATATATTCTTCAGCATCAACGTTAAATAATTACTAATTGTTATCTCGCCAAAACATATTCATCCAAACATATACTTTAAAGTCGAATAGATAATTCAAATTAGGAAGATATTTTTTTAACTATATCATTGACTAAAAATTAAAACACGATGTACCCGCATATAAATGCATAAAAATCTGTCAAAACCGTTTATAAAAGAAATATATCAACTATAAATTCCATTTTTATACTGAAAAAATAACTCTTCAATTTTTGGTCTTGTATCGATAATCTCTTGAATAGTTCCCTGTTCAACTTCAAAAGGATTCTTACGGTCTTTTGCTGCCAATTTAAACAAAGGATCAATTAACCAAGGAACAATTGCTTCTGGAGGACGATAAGTTTGGAACAAGACAGAGTCTTCAGTTTCATTTAATCTTTTGTTTATCCAATCTTCTTGTTCTTCAATAGAAGGTAATTGGGTAACACCCGACCACACACCAGATATAGCTAAAGCTTGAGTTTCAACAGAATGCCACAATGAACCAGAAACTTGAAGACCAGCAAATGCTAATTGAGGGTTTGAAGTATGAAAAGTATGAAGATATAAATCATGAATTCTTAAGGAACTTGAATATTCTAAACCATCCTTTGACGATGTTTTAATTGTACCTTTTTCAAAGAATGGCAAATGGAAATGGTAACCAGTAGCAAAGATGATCTTATCAATATCTGTTAGTACAGTACCATCTAATAATTTGATTGATCCATCTTCTGCATTTAATTCAACAATTCTTCGAATTTTAGTTATACCTTCAGAATTAATTGCAGCTTCTAACCATTCAATTCTAGCCTTTTCAGAATTTCTTGAAACATAAATCTTCTTTGCTGTTTTATAAATATATTGGATAATATCAACACCAGAAACGTTACTCCCGACAATAATGACATTTTGATCCTTATAATTTTCAGCTTTTCTATAACTTTTAGAATGTTCAATAACATTAGGAAACTTCTCTATATATTTTTCAAAACCTTTAATTTTTGGAAAATAAGGAACACTATAGTGACCAGAAGCAATAACCAAATCATCAAAAGTTTGTTTTTCCCATAAATCTTTTTGAGTTTCGGGGTTATAAGTTCTTGTAATGATAGTCCAATTTTCATCATCTTTATTGAATTTTACATATTCAACTTGTGTGTTAAACTTAATAAAATCTTTAAGTTTGTAGTGATTAATAACATTTTGTAAATAAAGCTTGATATCTTCATGAAACAAAAATGGGGATAATTGTTCAACCTCTTTATCAAAAGGAGGTGAATAAGTCAAATGCATTGACCTTTTTGGAATATTTGTATATAAATGTTCATAAACAGGTGAAATTGACCAATTTTCAAATTTGAATTGAACAGTATCTTTTAAAAGCTTAGTTTCATTAGCTTCCAATAATTCTTTTGGGATTGGTTTCTGAGGTTGTAAAATATATGGGTTTGAATAATCTTGTTTCAATTGATTTGGAGATGGAATTGATGGATCTGTTTTATCTATATTTGCATTCCAAACACCACCTATGTCATTATTTTGTTCAAATACAACGACATTAAAAGCAGGAGACTTTGGAAATGATTTGTTGATTGTGGAGTTACCATTGGAATCTGTATGAACCAACTCATTTAAAGTCGCAATACCAGCGAAACCAGCACCGATAATGGCAACCTTTTTAGCCATTGTAGATTATTGTTTGTATTCATTTAGTATTATGTTGATAACAGCAGGTGGCCTTTTTATAGTGTTCAAATACTTAAAATCATCTTTACTGTGTTATTAACTGTGTGAATGTATATGTTGGCCACAACACTTTTTGGGATAATGAACCGTTAAAACTAGAACCATTGTAACTAATAGTAACAAGTTTATTTTGTGGTTGATGTCAACGAACCTGGTACTATAACCTTCAAATAAATATTGTACCCAATGGAAATGGTTTTATTTACACTTTTTTTCTAATTATGGACTTTAATGAAGTTGTGATGCAACTTATTAAAAACACAACTGGTGCCCAAATTAATGAATTATGTTCTCATGACATTCAAAAGTGCTGAAAAATAAATTGATTAAAAACCTTGTTAAAACATCTATAAGTCATGACAGGATGTTAATATTTTTTAAAATGGTGTTGTGTATCTTTGATTTAATTAATACTCATTTTTTGAAGGTTATTTTAAATCCGAAACCAGATATAAACATAAAATGGAATTATGAACTTAAGAAGATTAATTAGGATTTTAAACCAATTTGTTTCTAAATTTACTGAACAAGGTAGTTTAGAATTGTACAGGAAAACAAATATTAATCTCTTGGTTTAATTCTACTTGTTCTTCGGAAGGTAGACCAATTTAAAACGAGAGATCATCTAAAGCAAACACCATCACATCACCAAAGTTTGAAATCAAAAGCTTTTCAATTATCAATAAACTTCCTGTTTTAGAATATTTACTCAACAATCAACTGATAGCTGTGGGTTGTTGAGTAACTGGTGACCCCAATGTTCCCATAAATCTTGGTTTATGCTGTTGCATGGGAATGTTAAGAGCTATAATCATCTTACTGCATATTGAAACTATTAATATTCAGTTCTGTTGCTAAATGATGAGAAATTTCAATGATTCAATATAAGAAGGTGGAAATATACGTTTTAAGTCTTAAGTATAAAAAGGCATTGATTGTACTGTTTTTTTTTTATTTCAAGCCTTATAATTCATTAAGCACAACATGTCTACTAAGAAAATTACGTTTTGTTTAAACTGGGAATTAGCACCATATCATATTCCAATTTATTTAGCCCAATATAAAGGTTATTTTAAGGAATTTGGTCTTGATATTGCTTTATTAGAACCATCAAATCCATCTGATGTTACTGAGATAATTGGTTCAGGAAAGATTGATATGGGGTTGAAAGCTATGATTCATACTTTAGCAGCCAAGGCCAGAGGGTTTCCAGTAACTTCTGTTGCCACTCTGTTAGATGAACCATTTACTGGTGTTTTGTATTTGAAGAAATCTGGTATTACTGATTTTCATTCTTTAAAAGGTAAAAAGATTGGTTATGTTGGTGAATTTGGTAAAATTCAATTAGATGAATTAACAAAGCATTATGGTATGTCACCTGATGATTATTTTGCAGTTAGATGTGGGATGAATGTTACAAAGAATATTATTTCAGGTGAAATTGATGCTGGTATTGGTATTGAATGTATTCAACAAGTTGAATTGGAAGAATATTGTAAGCAACAAGGTGAACCAATTAGTGAAGTTCAAATGATGAGAATTGATAAATTGGCTGAGCTAGGTTGTTGTTGTTTCTGTTCCATATTGTATATTGTTAATGACAAATTCTTGGAGTCACATAAAACTGAAATTACCCAATTCTTGAAAGCTATTAAAAAAGCAACTGATTTTATGTTATCAAAGCCTGAAGAAGCTTGGAAGGAATTTGTTGATTTTAAACCAGTTATCAATACCAAGTTGAACAAACTGCAATATCAAAGATGTTATGCATATTTTTCCGAATCTTTGTACAATGTTAAAAGAGATTGGAATAAGGTTACAAACTATGGTAAAAGATTGGAAATTTTACCACCAGATTATTTACCAAATTATACTAATGAGTATTTAACTTGGGAAGAACCAGAAGAAGTTAGTGACCCTTTGTTGGCTCAGCAAAAAATGAAAGAACACCAAGAAAATTGCAGACAATGTGGTGGTTTTAAAAGATTAGTTTTAAAAGATGATTGATTACTTGAATTAAATATTGAAATATAAAAGATTTTATTACTATTGTTATTGAAAGTAGTTTTACTAAATCCGGAAATTCCGAGGAAAAATATCACTAAAGCCGATAAACAAAAAAAGAGTGATGATGTTTGCGAAGAGAATGTTAATGATGTGTGCGAAGAATGAAAGAAAATATACATCACTGGAATAATACACTGTCATGGACACTGAACATAATAATATCTAAAATACCAATGTGTCCACTAGAATCTACTACAGAAGTTTGTCCATTCATTTTAATGAATAACCTAGTAATTGATAAATAGGCTATTTTGAACATTGACCTATTGTAAAAATAAGAATGACCAATTTAATAGCACAATTAGACATTCGTCAATCTTCAGAATAAAGACAAAGCTCTTGGACAAAACTCCTATAACCTCATCTCAACCCCAGTGAAAATTTTCTTCAGTTGATTCAATAGTTGAAACTAGAAATCCGGGGTATTAATGTCAAAGACACAATTGACCAATAAGAATAAAATTAAGAAGTAAAACTATTTAAAGCTTATCGCCATTAAAAACAATAGTACAACTCACTATAATTCTGAAATCCCTTCTTTGTGCAGATCTTAGATCTCTAATGTAGTTTTTTCATTATCTTTGTTGTGCTGAAGAAGTATGGGGTAGTTTTTAGCCGGAGTACAAACTTGGAAAAACTAACGAGAAAACACAATAAAAAGCACCAATTACAATGAAAACACAATTAAAACAATACAAAAGCAACAACCAATTTCTAATTCAATTCACACTAAATTTTCTACTTAAAATAAAGAGGCTTAACGATGTAGTTTCATGCAAGGGAATCAGACAGCCGTTTAAGGTAAAAAAAAAAAGACAAGAAAAAAAAATCATAAGAAACTCCACTCGAAAATCACGAACCATCAACAACACTAAAATTTAATCACAATAATAAACGGTGAAAGCTTCATAATACATCTCATTAACAGAAAACAAACTGTGTAAAATGTCTGTTGCTATACACAATGGAAGAATAGCTAAAGAATCTGATGCTACTGAACGGGTGGTTCGTAAAAGAGTCAGAACTGGGTGCCTCTGTTGCAGAAGACGTCACAAGAAATGTGATGAAACCAGACCAGTATGTAATGCCTGTGTCCAAAGGAATGAGGAGTGCGAATGGCCTGAACCTAAAAAGAATCAAAAGGTGAGAAAGACTTCAACTACTACAACTGCTTCTGGTGGTGTTTTAACTGGTATTAATACTACAACAACATCAAATCCATCATTTGGCGTTACAACAAATCAAGCACAAAACACAAACTTAATAGGTTCAGTTAGAAATAACAACAATAATAGCCAGACATTAATTCCACCATTATCACCTGTTACCACTGCAACTCCACGGAATCAACCATTAAGATCTGTTGGGTCTCAAACAAATTTAAGAGCATTAGATCAATATTCAAAGAATTTAGAAAACATGGCCGAAACTCAAAATCAAGAGCAACACATGAATTTATCATCTTTACAATTTTTAAACACTGATAATGCTGATATTTCATCTCCAAATTCTTCTTCAGTTACTTCCGGAGCTGCTTCTTCAACTTCTCCACATGATCAAGATCAATTACTTGCTAATACAAATGCAATTAATTCAAACAATGCAATAAATTCAATAAGTACAGTCACTGGAATCCCTATAAATAATAACACTACAAATACGGCTTCCCATATTGACATAAATGAAACATTTCCTTTTAATTTGAACTCTGCAGCTACTGAATCAGGGATCTTAAACTATGATGATTTACAAACTACTTTTAGAGATTATATGTTTGCAAATGCTTCTAATTTTGGAACATTAGATTTGAATTTAGATATGAATAATATTTTTAATGCAGCAAATTCACCAAATGCAGTTTCAACAAATGAAAATTCAAATAGGTTATTAATGAGACAGTCAATAAGTGCTGCACCATCTGAGAATGTTCCATTTCTAACACAATCTGAAGAAAAAGAGTTGATGAAAAATTATTTATATAAAGTTGCTCCATGGTTAGATATGTTTGATTTAACTCGTCAATTTGGTTTACAATCTGTTCAATTAGCAAAAACACATCTAGGTTTAAGATATGCTATTTATGCTTTAAGTTCTCGTCAACAAGAAAAAACAAATCCAATGTACCCACGTTCAAATACAACTGTGTTGTATCAAAATTCTTTAAAACATTTAATACCAACTGTCAAAAAAACACCAGATTTAGCTACAATCACGGCATGTGTTATTCTTTGTGTTTTAGAAATGATGTCAATTTCACCAGAAAAATGGAGATATCATCTAGAAGGTTGTTCTGCATTATTTAAAGCTTCTGGTATTAATGGGTTTAGTGATAAATATGAACGTGCACTATTTTGGTGTTTTGCTAGAATGGATGTTAACTCTGCTGTTATTGGTGAAGAAAATACAATGATTGAACCTGAAAAATGGTTACCAAGAGGTGTTTCTGTTTATGAGGCTTCAAAACTTTTTTATAATGAAAAATCTATTGATATGTATGCAAATTATAGTGTGTTTTTATGTTCAAGAGTTTTAAATTTAATTTCCACAGATTCACCAAATTTTGAAAAAGAGTGGGATTTTTTATGGAATGAAGTTAATGATTGGCAAAAAAATAGACCCGATCAAATGAAACCAATTTTAGAATTTGAAAGCTCTCCATTTCCTGAAATTTTATATGATAACGGTCCAGCTATTTCAGCAAATCAGTTGTATCATATGGCTATGATTTTATTAATGGAAAACAAGCCGAGATTACACAAATTTTCAAAACATACAAAACCAACAACCTGGCATGCTAAACAAATTTGTGCAATTAGTATAAATAATGACCATCAAGGTTGTTGGAATAACTCTGTACAAACTTTATATATTGCTGGAAGATTATTAACTCATAAAGATGAACATGAAATTATTTTGGAATTATTGAATAGGATTGAAACAACAACTGGCTGGGCAATGAAGTTTAGAGCTCAAGATTTACAGGAGCACTGGAGTAGTTTATAGAAATGTTGAAATGATATATATGATGTGATGTAATTAATATTCTACAATTTGTTTTGTAAGAAAACTAAAAAAGTTTAAATCTTTGGATTTGAATGATTATATTTCATAAACGACATTATATAAAATGAAACTTCATAACACATGAAATATTAGCATGAAAACGTGAATGGAAAAAAATAACAAAAAAAAAATAAGAAAGCATAACCATTATACAATTCTTTTCAAGTCTGTATTTGTTTGTTTTTAGTTCTTTTCAAACAGTTGATTATTTTCTACAGTTTCTGTTGTCACTCCATTAGTTTCACTAGATGAATTACCAGCATCTGATTTGTCTTCAACATGTGTAAAGTCCAGCTTTGAACTAGAAATTGTATCGCCAAGTTCCATATCATCTTGAATGCCTCTGTATGGCTTGGTATCAACGAAACCCATAAACAAACAGTCTCTTTCAACAAACACTTTGTCAATTGCTTCCAAACTTAAACCTTTAGTTTCTGGGTAAAACAAGTAATACATAAGAGCAAATGAGAAATTTGTAACAGCAAAAATAATATAAGATCTATATTTGATATTTGTGATCAAAGTTGGTGTGATTTCAACAACAAAGAAATTCCATAACCAATTAGCAGAAATACCAATGGCAGTACCACGATTTCTTGCATGTAAAGGTAATAATTCTGGAACAAGAACCCATGGAATACAATTACCAGAAGCACCAAAAACTAATTGAAAAAGAAAGAAAAATGCAACAGCTGCTTCACCAGTTTTTTTAGATTTTGAAGGATCATTTTGAAAACTTAACAAAATTGCAACCATCATCATACAGATAAAACAACCGAAATGACCCCAAACTTGTGGTAAACGACGACCTAATTTATCACTTAACAAAGAAGGAACAAGAGAACCAATAGTGAAACAAATAACACAACAACCACCTAAAATCATAGCCAAATTTCTATCTAATCCAACATTTTGCATTAAAACAGTAGTGATATAGTAGTTGATTAAATTAATACCAGAAAGTTGTTGAGCAAACATGGCCATATAAGCTAGAATCAATCTATGTCTAGTCTTTGCACTATCATTTTGGAATAATCTCTTCCAGGAGTAATCACCTTCCATGGTTTCTAGCATGTTGGCTTCTTCAATATCAGCATACAAATGGGCAATTTCTTCAGATTGTTCATCACCACCAAAAACATAGCACAAGTTCTTCAAACAACCGGCTTTATCACCTTTTGTATATAGATATCTTGGTGATTCTGGAACTGTCCATAATAAACAAAAGACTATAGCAGCAAATATGATTTGTGTTGCAATTGGTAATCTCCAAACAACAGCACCACTTGCGAATGACAAGCCGTAAGTTAACCAATAAGCATAGATCAAACCAACACCAACAAATAGTGCTTCAGAACAAACTTTATTACCACGAACTTCTGCTCTCGACATTTCAGACTGATACATAGGAACACAAGAAGTTTCTAAACCAGTACCTAACCCACAAATAAATCTACCAATCATGAATTGTGGAACATGAAAAGCAGAACTCTGCAAGATAACACCAATGACAATAAGAATCATAGCAAACATAATAGTCAAACGACGACCTAATCTATCACCAATAAAATAATTTAAAATACAACCAAAAAAACAACCTAAAGTATAAATAGAAACAATAATACCCAAATAAGCACCAGTTGGATGATGGAATTGGTTTAAGAAATTTTTACCATCAATCAAATTACCTACAATACCTTGTTCAATACCAAATAAAATAAATGATAATTCACAAGTTAAAGTAATAATCCATGAGATCTGCTTACCAGCTTTCCAGACATGAGTCCCATCACCTATTATTCTATGAATATTGGCTAACTCTGTATCTATACGACCCATGATTTAATTAATTATAAAAAATAACAAAACAAAAAATTCAAAAGATGTTATTCTTTAAAGTCCATTTCAATCATAAATCTGGGGAAGATGCAGATGATTCAGCCTTTATATTCTGAATGCTAAAGCCTCTAGTTTAATCATGTTGGCCTTTTTTTTTGCCCTTCAAGTGATGATTCAAATGAAGTCCGCCCAGACCCGCATAAAGCTGCAAGGACCCGCATATAAACGCATATCAAATCATTCCACCCACCTAAATTTCCTGATTCGGTGAGACCAACAAGATTTCAGGGTCTCCAGACCTCCAAGCCGTATGATCGGGTCCCTTTTAGTCTTTGTTAGGCCCGCGCTTAACTCGTCGGTTAATGAAAATTCTTGAAAGTGGGAAATTTAAGAAATAGCCGCGAGTCAATAGACATTTTTTTGTCACATCAGCGCGGGTGTTTTAATGCCAATCACAAAATGATTGGTTCAAATGGGTTCTAAACGCAAGCAGACAGTTGTACAACAAAATAACAGCAAACATTCTTCCACGGAATGATTTTTATGATACATAATATTACATCAGAGTTATGTTTTAAATTTCAACGCGTTTTTTTTTTTCTCTGACCAAATTACGTCATTTTGACGTAATAGCTTTAACAATAAAGTCTAGGACTAGATAAGATTATACATAGATCATGGAGTTCAATACAAAATGTAAGATCAATTGTAACTAAGAAAGTTTAACAGTAATCTTTCATAAGAAGTTTCATTGAAAGTCTCATACACAGCAAATTTTTTGAGGGCTTCACAAGAATCTCTCAGCATCATACTGCTACATGTAGAACTAATACAACACCCCCATATACCAATAGTCATCCTATATTCTGCAGCTTCACAAAACTAGTTTTATATTTAGTTGACTTGTAAAAGACGTTGGATTATGGGGCTAATTTTTACTCTTAGAATCAATTTTGTATATTAGACTATTATTATGATGCAGCGACATTCCCAGAAAACCTTGAGAAAAAAAAAGAAAATAAATCATAGTAACAAAAGAACCACAAACATCCATGTTTCCAAGATATCATTGTGCATTGAATTTCAGGATCTAAGGAGGTTTGTACAATTAGTTTCATAAGTTTTCGTATTTGAAAATGATTCTTAAATTAATGCATGTTTTGTTTTGCGCATCATAAACATTCTTCAATACTCTTTCAGTAACTATTAATGAGGATGTTCATACTATAGTTGTTGCTTAATAGCTATAGATTGCAATTGCTTCTTTTCCGTAAACTTTTACTCAAGAAATTTTGAAATTTCAATATGATTAATGTCGCGTAGAATAAACGACGCTTAAAATACTAAAAAACAACATGTTCAGTAACAACTTGAAGGTGGAAAGTAAATGTTAAACAACAGATGACTTTTTGATAAACCAATGAAAGTTGAAATCTGCCCCTCTTCATAGTCTTTCGTCTCAAAGTTTTCTTTCTTTTTTCTCAGATCATCAGCTACCCATGTAATCCAATAATGTCCTCTTCACTAAAATCAGTTTTAGCCTCCTGAGTTGAGTTGACAAATATGATTATGCAAAAATAATGGTAGTGCTAAAAGGGGAGACTCATGGATACACTTTGTATTGTAAATAAAACCAATATTTGTAAAGTTTAATAATCAAATAATTTTTCTTATCTTCAAGAACAGTTAACATATCTCAAACAAATTTGACATAAATACAAAGCAACAAAATATAGATAAATATAAAGTTCATCAAGCTTACTCAGATTGTCAATCAACTATTCCCACGAACTCAAATATGGATCATTTTTGATTTTGTGAAGGTCTTTTTGGTTTCTTGATGATTTTCAAGAAATTAATTGCACAAGAACAACATATGATAATGATAACATTTGAACTTCAACAAAATAATAATTTTATTAGACATTCTTTAATGGTAATTGCTTAGAACATTATATTATTATCATATTTGTCAAAAACTTTTGAGGTTTTATTAACATGTTGAAGTTTCACTTTGAATACAAAACAGTTGGGTCAGAAAAACATCATCAGTGAGCATTAATAACCGTCTAGTTATTAATTACACTATCTTAATACCCACTTGTTATCCAAAAACATTGAATAACTATTAGTATTCCGTTATCACCAATCAAATGCATGACAAGTTGGACAGTTAAATGAACAGTTATCAATATGTTTATGGAGGTGATAAAACACCAATAGCTTTCATGCAAATGACACTTTAAATACACTATAACAAGATGCTAGGAAACATCACAATACCACCAGAAAGAGCCTTTAAGGATGTAAATTTCAATCAATAATTCCAATATACAAAAATTTAAACAACTAAAACAACCTATTACAAACATAAAACTACCAATTGAAACCAAAACCAGCATATTCTTCTCACTTTAGAGGCAATAATAATACTATTTGAACCATTATTATATCCAATTTGATAAACAGTTTCTTTCCCATTGATTCTTCATTTGTAAATGTGTTGATAATTTTCATCACAAAATATTATTAGTCTTTTTTTAGTCCAGTGAGTCTTTTTCTTAATCTTAATGAGGGACCTAGACCAATTTGAACCTCAAAAAGGGCGTACGCGCTTATCGTCTAATCGGTTATATAAAAAAGAAATGTCTGGGGTAAAATTAAATCGACTAAAATTTAAAACAATAGAAAAGTGACATGAAACATTTCATTGCACTAATGGAACATGTATAATTGCGGAGTTGAATACATAATTAATTATCTTAGTCTATTTATTTTTCATGAGCAATAACATCTCTATGTCTTGGTTCATTCAAATCTTGGAATTCCCATAATAGTGCAGGATCTTTCTTAACATTAGTTAAGTAAGTTTGAATTTTTGAAGCAATTTTTTCACCGTTGAAACCAAAGAATTCATAAGCATCGGCACCTGGTAAAGATTTACCATAAACTTGCATGTTAAAACCAGCATTAGCATATCTTTCCCAAGAAGTTGGTGAGTAAGCTTCAATAACGATATTTGGTAGTTTACCTCTTTGTAAAATTTGACGTTTATATTCAGTTGGTTGTTGTTCAAATAAACGTTGACATGGGAAAGAAATAACTCTTGCATTGATACCTTTCTTGGCTAAAGCTTCAGCAGCATCAATAGCAAAACACATTTCTGGACCAACACCCAAGATTTGAAGGTCAGCTTCAACACCAGCTTCAACATCTTTAAATATATAAGCACCTTTAGAAACTAGGTCACGTCTAGAATATTGTGGGTATTGTTTTAAGTTTTGTCTAGATAAAGATAAGATGGTTGGTGTGTGATCTTGTTCGATTGCAATTTTCCAGGCACCAGCAGTTTCTGTTGAATCACATGGACGAATGTATAACATGTTTGGCAAACTTCTATAGAAAGCAGCTAAACCGATAGGTTGATGAGTTGGACCATCTTCACCAGTACCAATAGAGTCATGAGTAGCAACATGGATGACTTTAAATTCACTTAAAGAACCATATCTAACTGCAGGAGCTGCGTATAAGTAAAACATGAAAAATGTAGAAGTAACTGGAATAATAGTGTTTTTATTGAAAGCAGCAATACCATTAGCAACAGCAGCCATTGCATGTTCTCTAATACCATAATGAATGTATCTACCTGAATAATCACCATTTTTACCACAAGTAGTCTTAATTCTTGGGTTTTGGAAATCAACAGCAGTGTCCCAATACATGTTAACAGATGGAGATAAATCAGCAGCACCACACAAGAATTGGTTAATATTTTTAGCAACTGGGTTAAAAACTAAACCAGAAGATTTTCTTGAAGGAGTTGGGGTATCTGGGAAGCTAGTTGGAATAAAAGATTCCCAGTTTGATGGTAGTTCACCTTTAATACGTCTTGATAATTCAGCAGCTTCAGTTGGATATTGAGTTTGATATTTAGTAAACAAATTTTCCCAATCTGAAACTAATTTATCACCTTTTGCAGGTAAATCACCAAAAAAATCGTAAACTTCCTTTGGAACATAATATTTTTCATTAATTTTATTGACTTCATGTAATCTATCAACTTCTTCTTGACCAAAAGCAGCACCATGGGCAACAGCTAAACCTTCAACCTTAGAACCGATCCCAATTCTAGTATGAACATTAATTAAAGTTGGCTTATCTTCTGATTTTTTAGATTCTTCCAATGCTTTTGCAATTAAATCAATATCATAAGAACCATCTGGAATATCAATAACATTCCAACCAGTAGCTTTAAATTTAGCATTGATATCTTCAGTATTTGTTAAATCAACAGAACCATCACAAGAAACTTGGTTATTGTCATAAATAACAGTCAAGTTATTTAAACCCAAATGACCAGCTAAAGAGATAGCTTCTAAAGAAACACCTTCTTGTAAACAAGCATCACCAACCATACAGAAAGTATGATTATTAACAATTGGAAATCCTGGTTTGTTATATGTAGCACCCAAATGTTTTGAAGCAATAGCTAACCCAACAGCATTTGAAATACCTTGACCTAAGGCACCAGTAGTGACTTCAATACCTGGATGTTCATTTTCTGGATGACCTGGGCAATATGAATCAATTTCAGAAGAATGATAAGTTTTCAATTGATCCATAGTCATGTTCTTGTAACCAGACAAGTGTAGAAAGGTGTATTGAAATAAACAAGTGTGACCATTTGATAAAACAAATCTATCTCTATTGAAGAAATTTGGATCATTTGGAGAATAGTTCATAACGTATTTCCATAAAGCAACACCAATAGCAGCCATATCCATTGCACCACCTGGGTGACCACCTTTGTATTGCTGGACCAAGTCAGCAATAAGCACTCTGAAAGAGGATAGAGTCAATTCGTGGATGTTATCAGTCATAATTCTTTGATGGGTATTAATTGGATGATGATTTGATTGAAAAATAAGAAATTGGAGAGCTTAAGTAGTTGTTAAAAATCCACGCTGACTATTGAGAAGACTACTCCACAAAATCACCTTCTCACTACATCAATCTCATCGCCTTCTCCAGTTTTCAACTATTTGTTGTTTTCATTATGAAATCAAGAATAGCCTCTAGCGACAATTTAACCGATCGCGTATAATTTTAAACGCAAAATTATTCAAAACTAAAAAAACAGAAATTCACCCCAGTAAATCGAAAAGAAAAAATGCAGCCAAAAAATTATCGTCCAAATTAAATGATCCAATTGGCACTGACACTTTGTCACTGGGGTTTTTCCCCAGGTCCAATTTCTATATAAACTTGCGGAGTTCTTTTTTTTTCCTACATCAACATTAAAATAATAGTTATTCAACTAAAAAAATAATTTAATTATGTCCAATCCATCTGTTCAAGTCACTGTTGACCATAGAATCGAGATCAAGGAAAATCCTATTCCAAAGTTAAAACCAGGTCAAGTCTTGATTCATCCAAGAGCTACAGGTATTTGTGGATCTGATATTCATTTATGGAGACATGGTCAAATTGGTGAATTAAAATTACATGGTAATTGTGTATTGGGTCATGAAGCAGCTGGTGATATATTAGCTGTTGGTGAAGGTGTTACTAATGTTAAACCAGGTGATAGAGTTGCTATTGAACCAGGTGTACCATGTGGGAAATGTTTCTTGTGTAAACAAGGTGATTATAATTTATGTCAAGATGTTCAATTTATTGGTGTTTATCCATATGCTGGATCTATGCAAAGATATATTGTTCATAGCTCTGAATATGTTTTTAAGTTACCAGATTCTATGACTTATGCTCAAGGTGCTTTAGTTGAACCTGTTTCTGTTGCATATCATGGTGTTCAAAGAGCTAATCTTGAATTAGGTAGAGGTGCTTTAATTTGTGGAGCTGGTCCTATTGGGTTAGTTACTTTATTATTAACAAAAGCTTCTGGTGCAAATCCTATTGTAATTACTGATTTATCAGCTCAAAGATTAGAATTTGCTAAATCTTTAGTTCCAAGTGTTTTAACTTATCAAATTAATACTAAATTATCACCACAAGAAAATGCTAAAGAAATTAGAAAATTATATGGTGATAATGAATATGTTCAACCAACTAGAGCATTAGAATGTACTGGTGTTGAATCATCAATTATTACAGCAGCTTATGTTACTAGAAGATCTGGTTTATTATTAGTTATTGGTGTTGGTAAAGATATTATTAATAATTTCCCATTCATGCATCTTTCTTTAGCTGAAATTGATGTTAGATTTATTAATAGATATCATGATACTTGGCCAACTGTCATTAAGTTAATTTCTGATGGTGTTATTAATGTTGATAAGTTAGTTACTCATCATTTCCCATTAGAAAAAGCTACTGATGCTTTAACCATTGCTTCAAACCCAAGACATGGGTCCATCAAAGTTTTAGTTGAAGATAACAAGCATGTTTCAAAGTTGTAATTTATTATATAAAACCTTAATATAAGAAATGAGTTGATGTTTATTAATTATTTTTGTACATACCTTTTGGTTAACAAAAGTTAATATTATACGCCTTTTAAAAAAAAAAAGGTGTTTTAATTGATGGTATAAATGTGTAATTAGTATTGTTGAAATCTTATTAATCTTTATTTTATCGGATAGTTCTATTCAAATCTACAATGAATTAACTATCAAAGTCATATATTTATGTCTTATGTAAAACAAATCAACAGAAAATTCTTAATGGATGGTTTGGTAAATAATAACCAGGATCATTAAATCTCAAATGTTTATCCAAACCAGAAATTTCTTTAATTTCATCATCAGTTAAATCAAAATCAGTATGATTCAAATTTTGAGCCAAACGATCTTTATTATTAGATTTTGGAATAACAACAATACCTCTTTGAGTAGCCCATCTCAATAAAACTTGAGCTGGTGTTTTTTCATGATTTTTTGCAATTTTAACAATAACATCATTTTCAAATAATGGTTTAATATCTTTAGCAATTTCAGAGAAAACACCTGGTAATTCCAAAAATGATTGAGGACCATAAGAAGAATAAGCAGTGATTTGAATGTTATTTTCTTTAGCTAATTGGATCAATTCAGGTTGAACTAAATATGGATGATGTTCAATTTGTAAAGAAGAAATTGGATGTCTGTTATAAGTTTGAATATCATAAATAGTTTGAGCAGAGAAATTAGAGACACCAATTGATCTAGCAATACCTAAATCAACAGCAGCTTCTAAAACTTCCCAAGTTTCTCTAATTGGAACTCTTGCAGTTTTAACATTAGATCTTTCTGCATCTGTCCACCAAGCTGGGAATTCCAATTCTTTTGGATCAATATATTCCAAAGCAGTTGGGAAATGAATTAAATACAAATCAATGTAACCTAAACCCCATTTTTCATTTTGTAATTTAACCATTTCAAAAGCATGTTGTTTATCATGATAATTATTCCATAATTTAGTAGTGATGAAAACATCTTCTCTTTTAATTAAACCTTCTTTAATAGCTTTTTGAATACCTTGACCAGCTTCAATTTCGTTTTGATAATCATAAGCACCATCAAAATGTCTGTAACCAGCTTTGATGGCGTTATAAACTGTTTCAGCACAAGTTTCACGAGGAACTTTCCATAAACCAAACCCAACTTGTGGGATTTCGTAACCAGATGCTAATTTAAAAGTGGACATAATTCAATTCAATAATAATGATGATGATTTGAAATTTAATTAAAAACTAAATGAATAAATTCTTCACTCTTTTATACACCAGAAATTGATTTACATCCCTCCAATTCCAATTGAATAAACTTTCATGTGTCCTTCCGTTACTTTCTGTATTTAGTGGAGTTTTTCGCTTAGCGGTTGCGGCTAAAATTTAGGGGTAGTAAATCGAAAACAAGTTCGCGTAAAATAAAAAATGGTTTTAATTGGAAATGAATATAGACTGGGAGAGATCTTGGTGGAGATCATAGATATTCGTGTAAAAACTTTGTTTATTCTGAGTTTTTATAAATAACTAATTAGTAATTGTAACATTTGGATTCTCTAATAATGTGTTTATTAAATCAATAGATTTGTCCAATTTTAGAATATCAAAATGTTTTTGGAAATCATCAATAAAGATCTTGACAGGGATATGTTTTTTATAAAAAAATTCAGTAAAATTTAACAATTGATTAACATAAACAAATTCATCATTAACAGAATGGAATATGAAATGATGTTTTGCTTCAACTTCCTTTAATTTCTCAGTTTCTGGAATCAAAGTTGAAGATATTGGAGAAGCATTAGTCCAATGTTCTTCACTAACAAATGCTTTATGGATATATAAATATCCTAAAATTTCATCATCAGCACAACCTTGTTTAATAGCACCTCTAAAACCTTCAGTATAATCAAAAACACCGGACAAATAAATTGCATTAACCAATTCAATTTTTTCCCAAAGTTTATTAGTTTTTGCTAAAAATTTGTGAACTTCAGATTCTTCATCGGTAGTAATTACCCCAGATTTAACCAAATTTTTTAACCCAGATTTAACAACATTTGTATGATCTTGAATTTGCATAGTTAAGAACCCACCAACAGAATGACCAATAATATGTAATCTTTTAACATTATAGTTTTTAAAGATGTAATCAAATCCATACAACACATCAATCAAATGGAATGGATCTTTAATTTCTGGAGATAATCTATAATCAACAGCAAATTTATTGGATTTGAATGGGATTTTAGATGCCATTTCTTTATAATCAGAAGCATGTTCAGGCCAAATATATGCACCTCCATGAATAAACACTATAGTATCTTCAACTAATGGATCATATTCAAATTCTTCTAATACTTGACGTGGATGTGAACCCCATTGAATTGTCATTTTTATTGTTGTTCATAGAATAATTTGATAAAAGGGTATAATTCTTTTGCTTTTATATCAATTCATCTTCCACTGATCCTTGACACCCTTTTCCACTTGATCATTAAACACTAGTCACTTGTCATTATCAGTTGATTTAAAAAAAAAAAGGACTCAAATAATGGGGTGAAGAATAGCGAATGAACAATAGCAAATGAACAATAAACAATAGCAAACAGACATAAACATACAATATAACCAGCTTAATTCCTTAGTAATTTATGACAATCTCTCTTCGTTCATCTCTATATATTCCATCTTGTTTATAATCCGGGGTAAAAGAATACACATGACCATCTCAGACAAATAAAAGAAATGGGTCTTTGAAATGAAAGATGATTCCAGTAGTTAAATGTAGAACATATCAGGCATGTTTATTACAAATTTTTATCAATTGGCTCCCATTCAAATCATTTTTATTCTTTTTAATATATTTCAACTCCGATATCTAATATGATTACTAATGTATTACCAATACATATAAAGTTTATAAAGTGTATCTTTATTCTTAATCTAGTACCTGCATAAAAATAGATGTAATATTACACCGAATTAATACCAAACTTAATCAATACACATAAGTTCATTCATGTTGTTTCATGAAGTTATTTAATAAAGTTTGAAAAAAAAACTCATGGAAGATTACACCATGAGACACAATGTTTATGTAGATCTACTATCGGCCGTAAGAATTATATAACACACATTTCTCTTGTAAATTTATAATAAAATAAAACAGATGTCTTACAACATATTAAAGTTTGAATGATGATGCTGATTTTCTTTACATTGGGGTTGGTTTTCCCATTTATTGTTGATATAGCCAAAGCTGGAAAGTCAATTAATTCGATTTATGATGAATATCAAATTTCCAAATTTGATGACATTAAATACTATAATTATACAGTTAGGACCTACCCATTATATACTGAAGGAGTATTATCTACTAGACCTAAACATCCACCAGAAATAGAGGAAAATCTTCAAAATATTCCATCAGTTCAAAATTTTGAAATTACTCAAAAAATAATTCAATCAGATAGTTTTTTACATGGTTCCAACTATATGTGGGAATATATGTTCAAAGATTATGTTCAACCAAATCTCTTATTTTTAAATACTCCTATTTTGCAGTTTCTATATACGAAATATAAACATTTCCAAAAATGGTTAATTAATCAAAAATTTTTAAGAAAATTAATTGGTTTGAAAAATCCTGTCAAGTCTTGTTTAGGATTCACTTCTCTAAAATGGATTGATATTATAAATGAAGATGATGAAGTAGAAAAAACATTTTTATTTGGTATAGAAGCTTGGACTAGAGGTGAAACCTGTTTGAGTCCGTTAAATATTGATTTAAATGATTCTATAGTAAAGAATTGGAATTCCTTAGAATTTTGCACTCAAACTGACAATGGTGATGATTCTATTAATGCAAATTTAAGATTTATGACTTGGAATCATCCTACATCTGTATACTCAGTAGAATTAAGAACAGATCTTTGGGAAATACCATGTGGAGTTGAAAAAGAAATATTTCATTTCTATGTATCAAATTAAATAATAAATAATAAATATATAATAAATAATTTCATGTAGAAGTAGCAGCTTTCTTTGCGGCTAATCTCTCTTTATACTGCTCTTCAGGGCTTTTCAAATCATTTATGACTGGGAATCTTTGCTCATTAACAAAAGGAGCATGATCACTAGTTTCAACAAACCATCTCAACAATTCATTCTTAAATCTTGCAACAACAGAAGAATATTCTTCTAATTCAGCAAGATTATGTAATTCACCAGGATCATTAATTCTTGAATAAAGTTCTGGAGCTTCATATAATCTATAGACATAAGTATACTCTTTATCTCTAACAGCAACAACTCTACCAACTAATTCAGTATCCTCATGTTGTAATCTTGCTTTAATTTCATATGGATAAGTTGCATATTCAATAATTGGTTCTTCACTTTTTAAGAACCCACCTTCAGAAAAAATATAATCTTTATGTTCTTTAGTTTCACCTTTAATTAATGATACCAAAGATTTCCCATTATTTGGATATCCAAGACCTTGTTTAATACCAGCAAATTCAGCTAAAGTAGGACCTAAATCAACCATTTCACAAAGTGAATCAATTGTAACACCTTTTGGAATTCCAGGACCTGATATAACTAAAGGTTCATGAACCAAACTATTATTAACACCACTTGGCCATTTTTCAACTAAACCATAATCACCTAAATATTCCCCATGATCAGTAAAGAAAATTGTGATTGTTTTTTCATCAAGTTTTGTTGAATTTAATTTATTAATAACTCTACCTAATTGAGAATCAATTCTTGAGATCATACCATAATAAGTAGCAGCTAATTCTGCCCAAGTTTCATCAGTAGCACGTTTAGTATCATATTCTTTTCTAATTCTTTCCATATAAGCAGGTTCATGACCAGTTCTATCTTTATAATCCAAAGGTTTTGGCATTTGTTTTCTATCATACATACTAAAATATGGTTCTTCAACTGCAAATGGAACATGTGGGAATATTAAAGGTAATAATAAAACCCATGGTTTATCAGTTGGTGGAGTTTCTAACCATAATTCAGCACTTCTTAAAGCAGCTTCATCATAATCAAGAATAGTTTTATCACCTAAATCACCTTTATAAAATAATCTCCCCCATAAATCATCTAATTTTTCAAGAGTTATATCTTTATTTTTTTTAATACTAGAAAAAACGTTAAATTCTGGTTTAACAATAAATCCATATTCATCAACAGATAACTCTGTAGCACCATTACCAAATAAATCTCCCCTTGGAGCCAAGAAAGCAATATGATAACCTTGATTTTTTAAAGATTTGAAAATATTATCTTCATTTGGTTTCAACAAAGATTCTAACCCACGATGACCATCAACATGATTATATTTTGAAGTAAACATTGAACATCTACTTTGTGAACAAACAGAATGTTGTAGGAAACAGTTTGTAAATTTAACCCCATTTGAAGCTAGCTTATCAATATTTGGTGTTTTAATAATATCATTACCAAAAGTACCAACTGTATCATAACGCAGTTGATCTGGCATGAACAGGACAATATTAGGACGTTTTTCTTCAGTCATCGTTTCTGCTTCTTCTTCTACAGTTTTGATATTTCGTTGTACATCATTACTGTAATATATAGATTAAAACAAAACAATATCCACTTAATGGGCTTAATTGTTTTAAAGCCACATCTTCTTAAACACTTGATATGGAGATGATTATTGGACAAATTATATTTTAACTAACAATCAATGTTGATGTATGTTGATGCAAGGGAATGCATATCGCAATATGTGGCTAATTATCAAATAATTTTATTTTTGACAAAGACTAAGCCAGACTAAGATAAGGTTCAGAGCTTTCTCTTGTACTGGTATTACTAATTATTATTACTTAATGGTATGATTTAATGAACATTTAGTATGGCGTACTTCACACAAATGTTCATAACATTGCTGTATTAGTTACTGTTATT
Source organism: Liangdongia dryadoides (assembly GCA_030579655.1). Taxonomy (NCBI): domain Eukaryota; kingdom Fungi; phylum Ascomycota; class Saccharomycetes; order Phaffomycetales; family Wickerhamomycetaceae; genus Liangdongia; species Liangdongia dryadoides. The sequence goes on from JAKTRJ010000005.1 coordinate 29,642, forward strand.
TGAGGTCTGTGGCTAATTGTTCATAGACAATGAAAAACATATGACGGACGGGACATAAATGTTCATATAGCCATTTAATATTTCTGTGGCTATTATATTTTATTATTGTTATAATTGAGGTCTGTGGCTAATACATCATAATGAGGCACCACTATATATAAACTTTCCATGTCGTCTCAACATTATGTTTAATAATCTAAAATACTTTAACAAAAATGGGGATTAAATCTGCTTTTCCAGCTTTAGACTCTTTTAAAGAAGATTTTAATAAAACGTTGGGTTTGGCCTGTAGTATTTTATTACTTTCATCATTTGGTTGGGGTTTTGATAATCAAGGTTTTGCAACTATTCAAGCTATAGATTCATTTACTAAAGATTTTGGGGTTTTAAATCCAAAGACTGGTAAATATGCTTTACAAACTTCATATGTTTCATATTTAAACAGTTTCCAATATATTGGATTTGCATTCGGTTTAATCCTTGGTTCTTTTATTAGTGCAAAATATGGAAGAAAATGGGCAATTAGATCAATGTGTGTTATTTCAATCATTTGTGTGATTATTGCAATCACTTCACAACATAGAAACCAATTACTTGCTGGTCGTGTCTTAAATTATATCTTTGTTGGTATTGATGCTTCAGTTACACCAGTTTTACAAGCTGAAATTACTCCAGCAAGAGCTAGAGGATTCTTAGTATCTGCTTTCCAAACAAGTTTAGGTTTTGGTGGGTTAATCATTCATATCATCACAAATGCAACATCTACTAATCAAACAAGTAATGCTTGGAGAATTCCTATTGGTTTATTTTTTATCTGTCCTGTTATTGAATTAATTGCAATTAATTTTATCCCAGAATCTCCAAGATGGTTATTATTAAATGGCAGAAAAGAAGAAGCTAAACAAGCTTTAACAAGATTTCGTAAAACTAAAAATGGTGATGATTCAAAAATTATAGAAGAATTTGAAGAAATTGAAGCAAATGTTGAAGAACAAAAAGCTCTAAGAGAAAATCGTGGTTCTGCTTTTGATGGGTTTAAAGAACTTTTTAGAGGAACAAATAGAAAAAGAACATTTATTTGTATATTTACAAATATTTTCCAACAAGTTACTGGTCAAGCTTTTGCTTCTCAATATGGTACATTATATATCAAATCCCTTGGAACTGTTAATGCATTTAAAATGAGTATTGGGCAATCAGTTGTCAGTATTGGTGTTGGTTTTATTAATCAACTTACTACTGATAAATTAGGAAGAAAACCTTTATTAATTTCGGGTGCATTAATTCAAATTGCAGGTTTATTTGGTATGGGTGGTATTGGTACAAAAAAGTTATTAACAGAATCTGATAAAGCTGGGATCGTGGCATGTATGTTTATATTTGGTTTTGGTTTTGGATGGGGTTGGGCTCCATTAACTTATGTTGTTATCACTGAAATTCCAAGTATTAATTACAGAGATTTAACTCAAAGAGTTGGTTATTTCTTTAATATCTTGTTTGCTTTCCTTGTTTCTTTTACATTACCTTATTTATTAAATGATGGTTATGCTGGACTACATTCTAAAATTGGGTTTATTTATGGTTCATTTGCTGTACTATCAATAGTGTTTGTTTATTTCTGTGTTCCTGAATGTAAAGGGAAATCTTTAGAAGAAATTGATTATTTATTTATTACTGGTGTTCCAGTTAGAAAATTTGGAAGTTATCATGTCAAAGAAAATGAATTAGAAGAATTTGCTCGTGAAAAGAATATTAACCTTCATCATAATTCTGATCATGAAACTGCAAGTAGTATTCAAGAAGAAAAGAATACTGATAATGTTAGTATAGAGAAGGATCAAACCACGGCCTCTTTGCACCACGTTAGTTAAGTTAGAGTATTAATATATCATGTTGTTTTTTTATAAAATAATTTACAGCTTGTAGAATTAAAAACAAATTTATTCATATACACGACATTTCTAATGATTTTTTATCAATTTTTTTCACCAATAATATTATCAATGTTATCAATCAAATCATGATTTGCACTAACTGCATCAAAATACTCATCATCACTTAGATTAGAAATTGGACCAACATATTTACCTTTCTTATAAACATAATAGTAAATTGTAGCCAAGATCCATATACCACAATTAATAACAACTGCATAATTCATTGTGGTTTTTTCCACACCATGTTTTTGTTCAGGGAACATTGCTAAAATCATTATAAAATATTGAAATAAAACAGAAATCCAATTAATTATATAGGATGGAATACGACCAGTATAAAATGGACCTGGTTTAAAAACATCTCGACCTGTTGTTATTCTTAATAATTGTGGTGTTGACCATGACAAATAATTACCAATAACAGCAATAGAAAATAAGGCACTTGAAGCTTCCGAACCAATCAAACATAGTAAACCTAATAATAATGAAATAAATGTAGAAAATAAAACAGCTCTTAATGGAACTGCTAATTTCTTGTTAACAACCTTAATAAAACTACTGAAAGGTAACCCATTATCTCTTGCAAAAGCCCATACTTGTCTTGAAATTGCAGTCAACACAGAAGCTCCCATTAAAAATTGACAAGCTGCAACTAAGGAAATAAAAGCAACTGCCCATTTTTTACCTAAAGAATCATAAAAAATTTGAGCCATTGGTTGACCAGATGCAGTTGACATAACTGATTCCACATCTTTAGTGATACATGCATTAACAACAATTAAAATACACCAACCAACAATCCAACAAACACTAATAGAACTAATGATTCCAATTGGAACTGATCTTGAAGGGTTTCTAGCTTCTTCAGACATATGAACACATGAATCAAATGCACCAATAGTCCAAACACATGGCATCATACCAAATTGCCACCAAGTCCAACCATTTGACCAATCTGTTAGATTTTCAAATTTACCAAAAATAAAAGCACCATCATTAAATTCAGCATTACGTTTTGTACCAATTGGTAAAGCAATGAAAAATAACACAATAATTCCACAATTGGCTAAAATTGATGTTGTTTGTAATTTGGAAACTGCAGAGGATGCAAGACATGTAACTGCACATTCTAATAAAACACAACCGGCAAAAACACCATATGTAATCCCATTAGTAATATTAAACCCACCATCAGTACCAATATATGCGGCACCTAAAATTTCCAAAGCTAAACCATAAGTAATTGAACAAACACCACCAGCCAAGGCCAAAGAATTTGTAATACCAATTAAAAATGACATAAAAGCCTTCCATGAAGGTGGAGAATAATAATAAGTCCAGTAATATAACCCACCAGAAGTTGGAATAGCAGAAGCTAATTCAGCCATTGAAATACCAATCAATACAATAAAAGCACCAGCAAGAAACCAACCCCATAATAAAGTGACTGGACCACCTTCTAACCCTGTGACTAAAGTTGATGAAATACTTGGTAATAAACCCATAATGGAGAAAGCAATACCAAAAACTTGAATAGTACTAAAACTACGTTTTAATTCTTGTTTATACCCAATTTCAGCTAATAGTTCTTCAGCATTATTAGCAGCTTTAGCATCAATATAGTTAACAGTACCTGCATGTTTACCACTAGTGACTGAACGAACACTAGTGATGTTTTCCAAATGTTCTTGACCTGTAGTTGTAGCAGACATGCTTATTATACTTAATAGTAATTGTTCAACAAGGTATAAGAAGGTGCACCGGTTTCTTTATATAAGAGATTCAACAAACATATCATATACTACCGTTATCTATTAATAAAATGTAGTCTAATCATGTATATTTCAACAATGCACCTTCAACAAGCCCACCGAGGTTTTAAAGTCAGAAGATTCATTAGTGTTCTATTAGCTGATTTGATGAACTGATGTTAATGTGTCAAATAATCTTATCTCAGATCTCTCCAGTTTCGCGCCCAGACTGCCCAGAATCCGTTTTAACACAGACAATCAGCCTAAAATTAGTCGTTAAAAGAAGCGCAAAAACCACACAGAGGAAACGATCATCTTGATGAGTACTAAAATTGTTGATGGAATATTGTTATTGTTATTGTTATTGTTATTCTTTTAGCACTATTTGATCCAATCACAGCACCGTATTTCCGATTCTAATCTCTTAATCAATGATTTCCTAAAATGACACAACCCGCGCGTTAAACAAGAAGCAGAATAACAAGAAAAGCACTGGAATCTGAGAATTACACCATTTGAAATTAACTTATAACTTATACGCACGGCACAATTCTATTGATTTTTGAAATAGGGAAATTTTTAATAATGTTTTGGTAATAACAGCAACTAGTTAATTATTAGATAACAATAGCCATCAGATTTCACATAACCAAATTAGAGAAATAGGCAAGACATTGCATTGAAAGGATAAACAGGAACAGACTAACTGTAGCCACACAAATAACTTAAATCATATAAAAACTAACCCGCCATCTAGCTTCTTTATCCCTCGGGTTCCACCATTGAACTTTATCTTAATCTCATCTTTGCTAAATTCCATCAACATCAAATGTGTACCAATCATATCTTGTTCTAGTATAGATTGATTCAATGACAATTTTTTATAATCTGTTTCAACTTTCTCTTGTTGTGGTGTGAACATCAAAACTGAACTTTCTTCAATATTCCTTGTTGTTTCATTATCACTATCAAATTCAATATTACCATCAATTAAACCATAATTCCTTAAATTTTCCTCTTTTTCATATTCATCTTCATTATTTTGTAAAATAATTGTGGAAATAAAATCAAAATCTTTAATTAAATGAACAGTTTTTTCAACATCAGTATTTTCTAATCCAATATCAGCAAATATAGCTTGATTAGCAACTTCTTGATATTCTAGTGACATGAAATGTGTTTGGTTTGAATCAAGATAAATATATGGTGGTGGAATAATCATATTTGTTTTAATATCCCAAGCAGTGTCATTAAAAGGTTGAAGGACATGATGATTAACTATAAGAGAATTTTCACTATGATTAGTACTATTTTCTAACTCATCATCAGGGAAAATTGTTAATTCACTCCAATAATATAAACTTGGGAACCAAGTTTTCAATCTTACTAAATCGCCAAATTTAAAACAACGATGGATATCAAAATATGAATATGGTGGTCTAATTGGTACATATTCAATAAAAGCTTGGGTTTTAGAATCAATTGAACCAAATAAATTGGCTGGATTTGCAAAAATTTTCTTTAAATCTTCATTCCAAACAACAATCCAAGGTAATTTTGCATGATTTGATTTTAATGATTCTAATGATTTATATGATGCAAATAAATATCTATATTTTTCTAAATCATCTTTAAATGAAATTTCTTCAATTTGTGAATCATTTGTAACAACTTTATAATCACCTAAATGTAAAACATAATCAATTTGATCATTTAAATCATAATCTTGTGGTTTACAATCACCACATGCATATACTGCAATTTTTACATTTTCAACTTTTGAACCAATTAAAGTTTTAGTTTGACCTTGAATAAAATTTTTTAAATCATGAAATCTATAATAATAAACTGTACTTGGTTTTAAATTTAAAACATCAACTTTAACAGTATAATCAACCAATTTATTTGTGAATACAACACCTGTTTTAATAATTGAATTAAATTTTGAATCGGTGGCAACATCAAAATAAACAGGAATCAAACCAAATGAATCATATCTTGGTGTTATTCTTGTCCATAAAATGACTGAAGAATGTAATGGATCACCTGAAGCAACACCATGATTAAATTTATATTTAATATTTGAGCCTATTGTGGATCCGATTTCAAATGTGTCAATTATATCTTTTTGACGTTTTGATGCCACTATAGTATTTGATAATAAATCAAAGTTTAAATTTCTATATTGTGTTGGATGTGTTAATAATTCTGAATCAGTAGTGAATAGTTTTTTCAAATAGTATAAATAAACAACTATTGTTTGTAATAGATAATTTATAAGCATGATGAGCTTGATGTGTAATAGAGTTTTGGATCAAAAAAATTGAAATGAATATTGAAATAAATATGTGATAATATAATGTATGCAATATGTATAAATAAATAATTCTTTAGTAATTAATCCCTAATACTAGAAAATATAGTTTTTTAGTGTATGTATGAAATTTTTAGTTTTCTAACACATGTTGATTCTCGGTTAAATTAAAACGATTCTTTTCTTGATTCTACCGATGGCCACCCAATTAGGAAATGGTGATGGAAACTATTGGATTTTATAATTACAATGTTCAATTTTAAGTAAACTACTTATAAACTTATAAAGCTGCTTTTTAAAATTGGAATTTAAAAACATGGAGAAATGATAAGTTGTGTCAAAGAAGCCAATGAAGACAGTATCAGTCATATCGGAGTTATATATAAAACGAATTCGATATCAATCAGTTTTTGTATAATATTTAGAATAAGAGTCTATAGAATTAATTTTGAAACAGAAACCCTCATTATATGGAGGGTTTGAGAAAACCCATTTTGTAAGAAATCAGTTCTTCAGAATTATTTAGAATCTTATATCTATCTTAATTTAGAATATAATATTGTTGATTCAATTGATTGCTGTGAATCTCTCTCTCTCTTACCAGAAAAACATTGCATTTATGAAGCATTTTGTGTACTAATAAGTTGTACAAATTTTATAGATCGGATATCTATTGCCAATATATAAATACTATCTAAACAAGATAAGACAGTTATCAAATTATGTCAAATATACCCAATCTTTACAGTGGGTGGCTGACGTCATTTGTATCAAAATTAGTTATAGTCTAACTGAAAAATGAAACAAGACATAAGCTACAAGGTTCTTATTTTGTCTACTTTAGTGGTTGATATCATTGATTGTGTCATTTGTCATTTTTCCAGAAGCATTTCAAGTGCATAGAAAAAAGTACTAAAGACATTGATAGGATAAAAAGTATGGGGTTGTGCCTTAATCAGTGCTATCATGTAATGATAACTAAATAAGTTTTTAACATGTGATTGAATCAATATTAACTGAGCTTTGCTGTTTATATTATTTAGAATAGCTGTGAACTTGAAGGTTATGGAAGTCATTTTGATATAACTCTAACCTGTCAATGATAAAGCATGTATTTTAAGGCCCCCATCACAAGGCATCGCTTATGTTGTTATACGGAAAATATCAATTGGAGTTTACTAGTATCATGATACGTAAGTAGTCCACTGTAGATATCTTTCCACAGATGTTCCCGATAATTTTATGATAGTTATTCCTGACAGATGTAATTATCATGTAAACTTTAGGCACAAATTGTAAGGCATGGCCGCCACTGTACGTGATGGAATAGGAGAATTATTTAAGAAATTTTTATCTTCCCTGATAATAGAACGCAGGATGAGTTAAAAAATGATGATACTAGTTCTGTTATGTGGTGAATAAAGATAGACATTAGAGATTGATAGTGATTGTTTTATATATAAAAGTATTGCTGTTCTTTTGGATTGTAGTTGTAAGAAAATTGTGTTTTATTTGTTTTGCGTCCGGTATTAAACAAATGAGTATTACTACTATTCCACCTGCTCTTTTATACACTGATGTGTGAGAAAACAAGAAATTGAAGTCTTAAGACCAGGAAAAGTGTTAACTATGTTGTTTGTGGAGAGTGTTTTACCAATTATTGAGGACACATTCATATAGTTCCAACCCAACCTCTGTCAGTCCAGTGTTTTATGTTTATTTTATAGCTCTATGCTCATTACTGGATTGGGAAATTCTGCAGATCTGTTATGGAGCTCCATCGATAAGATTTGGTCGGATGGAAGGAGAAACATTTAGTTTTTTTTTGTTAGTGCTGAAAATTACGCGGCCTCCATGCGTAAGTGACAGACCGATAAGATTGCAATCGCTTTATCGGGCCAATCACAGATCAGCATTTGGTTCTTCGGGGCTGTCTGCAACCCTGCCTAGGCACCAGAAGGAGATTTTCTGTCCGGGGAGAGCCCCTTCTGTCTGGAAGGCTGCACTGCACAGGATAAATATCTTCTGCCTACATACAAACTAAAGTGAGTAGCGAGAGCTGTTAGACTTCAAACAATAAACTATTGAACTTTAACAAGAACTATCATCCCTCAAAAAACAATACAACCAAAGCACACAAACTACAACACAATAGAACCACAAGAACAAAATAGATATACAACCTTAAGATGACTAGTATAACCATCCATGATGTGGATGATTCCTCTGCTGAGGCCCTTTGGCGAATGTACGCAAAGGCTAAAGCTTCTTTACCTTATAAAGAACGGATGCAAAATTTAACTTGGAGAATGATGAGTATGAAACTTATGAGAGAACATGTTTTCCCAAGACCTGATGCTAATGCTCCTGTGTCCATTGATTCTACTTTTCCCACTTCTTCTATTACTGCTTCTTCAACTTCTGGGATTGGTGCTGTTATTAATGCTACTTCAGCTGACAACTTTATGTCCTTAGATCATGATATGACTGATTCTTTCACTGGGTTCTTGGATTCAAAGAAACTGAATGAAAGTTTTATGGGATCTGATGATTACATGACAAAGAATATAAAACATGAACAACAACAACAACAACAACAACATAAATCAAATTTAACTTCATATCTACAAAAAAATTTGTCGAATGATTATTCCTCAACAACAGATCCAACTTCTGATGATTTTGATTATGTTGCTCATATAAAGAAGATTGGTCAAGAAGAATCAAATTTTAGAAATAATTCTGGTGCTCAACAAGGTACTTCTACTGGTGCAAATTCAAATTCAAATTCAAATTCAAATACAAATAGTTTATCTCATGGAATTAACATCAACAGAATAAGTAAACCTCCAGTGGATTTCTCATTAGCAAATTCTTTAAACTCTGCTGGTGGTCATTCTTTTATGGATTCTCCAAACAACGAATTAAACTCTTATCTGGACCCATTAGATACAATTTCAAATTCTTATGAAGCACCTTCTCATTTCCAAAACATGTCAAATTCATTCTCTGATACTCAATCTTATTTTCAATCAGTTTATTCTCAAACTCCCGGTGCTTCTTCTCCTTCATCTTCAGTCTCTCAAACTCCATTAGTCTCGGAATCTTCCTTCTTTGATAATTATTTCAACAACTCTAATAATAGCAACAATAACAACACATCTAATAACAACATGATACCTGGAAGATCTGAAAGTTTTGCAAGTAAACTAAGAAGAATACCCTCAAATGCTGGTATGAGTTCATCATATGGTGCTAATCCAACATTATCTTCAAATTTTAATTCATTTCATCAACAACCAAAATTTGGGTTTAGTGCAACTCCAGAAGAAAATATGGATGATAATGCATCAACGACAACATCTGGTACTAATACAATTACTGAATTATCTGGTTCATATAATTCAAGACGATCAACAATATCAAATGCATCAACAATTAGAAAAAAAACTGCAACAAAATCCAAAAATAATAGTGTTAGTTCAAAAAGAAATTCAACAACTGCTGTTGCTGCTGCTGCTGCCGTTGCTGCTAGTACAACTTCTTCAAATTCAAATTCTAATAGCAATAAAAAAGATGATGATGGAAATACAAGATGTACAAATTGTAACACACAAACAACACCACTTTGGAGAAGAAATCCAGAAGGTCAACCTTTATGTAATGCTTGTGGGTTGTTTTTGAAATTGCATGGTGTGGTTCGTCCATTATCTTTGAAAACCGATGTTATTAAAAAAAGACAAAGAGGTAATAATAAACAACCAGCTTCTCCATCAAAAACTTCAAAATCTAAAAATCTCAAATTTAATGATGATCAAAAATCAACAACAAGTTCAACTAATTTATCAAACAAAAGAATATATAATCAAAAGAAGTCTAGAACCGTTTCTTCTAATTCAACAACCCCAGCTGCTACAAATGATAATAATATGGTTTCACCATCTTCAAATTCTGTTAAAACTTCAACTCCAAATTCAACAACACCAAGCACAGTAATGTTTAATTCAAACTCATCAATACATAACAACAGTTCATTAAACCCATCAAATGACGTCATGTCAAGTTTTGATTCAAATTTCTTACAACCAGGTAATGATGATGCCGTTTTTAGCTTTAATGATACTGGTGGGTTTGAATTTGATAGTGCAATGGATTTAGATCAAATACATCATAACATTAACCCAAGTTCAAATAATAATAATACCAATCAAACTGGATTGAAAAATAATAATAATAATAACAATGGAGATGGGCCAAATAACAATTGGGAATGGTTAACAATGACGCTATGAAGTTTTGTTTTGTTTCAATTATTTTGTGTTTCTTTTCTACAACTTCATTACTTTTCTTGTGTTTCTAAGGTGAAGAGTATTGTTGATTACTTATTTATTATTTACAAATTATATGTCCTTTTACTTGTTTATTTATTTTTTAAATGTTTGATTTATATGTAGCTTTATGCATAACGCTGCCATGATAATGCAGGGCAAAGTGTGCCCGAAAGAAATAACAGATATTGAAACTTAAAGTTGCAAGTGAATATAATTATGGCCTGCATCATTTATTGACTAGCACTATTAAATAAACATAATGGAGTGGGACAGTGGGTTTATCGAGATATTAAATATCAATATGAAACAGTTCAAACACTTTTCACTTTTACATAAGCTTTGTATCAATTAATCATGTTGAATCTACAACATTAATGTGTTTAGCCAAGTAACTGTAGTATATATATATTTACCCTTTATAAATACAAATATATGTTGTTAGTATTAAACAAAGATTCCCAATAAACAACATTTTACATAGAAATCACACTTAGTAAATAAGTCGGAACTTGGTTTGTTAATATTTTGGTAATTATAATTACCCAAAATTTGTGTAATATAAACAAATACTGATCAACATTAACACCCATTACCTAGTAAATGGTATGGAATCATCAAATTCAACCAATACCCAAGAATCACTGGTAAAAATCAAAATACAAACCACTTCATAAAATTATTGACATAAGAAATTAATTAAACACGTCTTTAAATAATAAAGATTATAATATAAGGTATATAAAAAGAGAAAAAAAAATGAAAACCATTACCGAATAAAACTAAAAAGTATGTGTAAATATTGTTTTGTCTGTTTTTTTTTTTTTTGTTTTTTTTCTTTATTCTCGTTTCAGTAAATAAGTTGTATTTGTTCAAGATTTATAAAAATAAAAGTGAAATTGTCATATAGCCAAAAAAAAAGATAACAAAAAAAAAACCTGTTCATTAACGCATTAAAAAAATCATACTGAAAGTCAAATTAGTTTTTCTTTGCCTTTTGCAACAATTTTTCTTCAGTACCATAAACTCTATCATCATCATTACCTTCAACAACACTTTTAATTTGTTCCATTTTTTCAACTTGAGTTTCCCAAGTCATTTTACTCTTCTTTTTAGACTTATCAAATAATTCTTTATCAGGTTCACGATAACTTTTACCAATTCTATCCCATAGAGTAGTGAATTGACCATAGTTATAATTGAAATATAAATGATGAACTGTATGACAAGCTGCACCATTAATAACAGGATCATTAGCCATATATTCACCATCATGAATCATAACAGTCCAAAAATTGACAAAAGTGAACAAAATTAAATAACTTAATTTATGTAATGGGAAAACAAATGGATAAATATGATAAGGTAAAGATTGAGCATAACCATCAACTGGATGGAAAGCATGAGAAGCATAAGGAGTAGTAACTAACCATTTATGATGAGGCTTATGTAAGGCTCTATAAACTTTTGGCCAATGTAACCATCTATGAATCAAGTAAATACCAAAATCAGTAAACATAATAAAAGCTGGGTATTGTAAAATAATTGACCACCAACCACCGCGAACTGAATTAACATCCCAATATAATTTGGAAAAACCTTGTAATTCAATCAAGAACCATGGAACAGTTAAAGCAACCATAACAGGGATAGCAGTAACAGCTTGATGGATTTCTAAAGACATTTGATTTTTCAAATATCTTGGATGATTAAAAATAGCTTTATCAAAAATAAAAAAATAACTCAAAGAGGCAACACCTAAATATAATAATTCACCAAAAATGGTCATGATGATAAATAAAGTAATTGTTTGTCTTAAAATATTTGATCTTGGTAATAATGAAGCATTTGTATAAATTGAATTTTGAAAAAATTGTGGGAAATAACCATAAACTTCTGAGTTAGCAGCAGTTGAAGTGATTTGAGAAAGTAAAGGTTGAGAAGCCAATAATGTTTGTGAAGGGTCTTTAGCAGTGGCTAAGAAATCAACATATGAAGAGTTCCCTAAAGACAGAGATTTTTGAATAGCAACAGGTATTTTTGAAGACAAGGTTGCTGGGATCAAACCGGCATATATCTGATCAAAGACATAAGTGTCAAGGAATTCTAGGACTAAATCCATGGTAGCAAGCAGTTAGCAAGAGTGGATCTTGTTGTGTGTGTTGTTGTTCCTGAGCACAAGTTCTAGTGTTGAAAGAAGAAAGTGTTGTGTTTATAAAACAATCCACCTTCTCAATTTTTTAAATGGCCTGTCGCTCGTTTAACGGAATGGGAGCTGCAAAAAAAAATTTGGTGATGGTGTGAGTGTAGTGCGCATACCAAATTCAGCTTTTTAAATAGAAAGACGTCTATTTTTTCAGGTTTTTATTGAAGGAATTGTTGGTTGGCAATAGAATAGTGAATTTCATATATTTTGTGGGTTTTCAGTGGGTTTTTGTAGCGTTTAATTTGCTCCATTACAACATTTTCTTCACAAGCTGCTCGTTTACTTGTCGTTTATATCAACACCGCGTCTGGTACGCGCAGCAAACCGTAAACAATGCGAAAACAAAAGTTAAACGAGGGCTAAACGAGGAACGACTTAACGAGAAGTGTCATTATGTAAGAGAAGCTATTAATGTTATGTAATTATTATATAATCTTTATAACAAAGATTATGTAATTTTATTTAATACTCTCAAAACTGTACTGTATTTATCGAATGATGATAAACCTATTTATAATCCTGTTTATTGTATCAGTTGATGATATATTATATAAATGCATTAATCATGTTATTATAATCTTCTGGTGTTTTGAAAATAGCTTGTAGCTCTTTCATGCCCACCGTCGTAAAATCTATCCAATTGTTTCTCCAAGTCTTCCCATTTAGGTCTGTTTAAATCTTCAGCTCTAGTACCACGGCTCATCAAATCCAATCTTAACCATTCTAATGCTAATGGGTGTAAACTATGTACTGGAGTAATGTTAACATAATCATTTAATGCATCTTTAACAACAGGTTTTTCAAGGTTATATTCAATATCAGAACCATCATTATCATTATTAGTTTTAGTGCCATCAGTGTACTTTACATTTTCACCATAAACTAAATTCTTCAAAACTTTACCACCTTGAATATGAACAATATTTGTTGGCCAATTACCTAACCCATCAAAAATATGTGTAGCATAAACAATTGAACATTCCCTTGTTTCTGTTTCTTTTTTCAAAAAAGATAATAATCTGGATCTAACCAAAACATCTAAATCAACAGTAACTTCATCTAATAATAAAACTTTCCATGGCTTTAATAATCCCATAACTAATTGAACTCTTCTTCTTTCACCATCACTAACAGCATGCATTCTCCATGTTAAATCAATATCTAACAAATCAACTAATTCATCTCTTCTTTCCTTATAAACACTACCACCAACAGAATCAATTAAAACAGTAACTGGAATATCTCTTCTAACAATAGGATTAGCAGCCCATTCTGTACCTAAATATGTGGTGATTGACTGAGCATCTGATCCTCCTCTAAATGGATCATTACCACCAATTAAAATCTCACCACGAGTACTCAAGGTTTTACCAGCTAATAATTTTAATAATGTTGATTTACCAGCACCATTTGAACCAATTAATAATGTTCTTGTACCCCATGATAATTCAACATTAATATCAGCTAAACCAACTTTACCATTGGCAAACTTATAAGACAAGTGTTTGGTCTCAATAGCATTACTCATTGTTTTTTACTCTGTTCCGTATAAATATAATTGATTTTGAATAGATTTCTTGTAATTTTTATAGTTTCCTTTGTTTCTACTCTGTGGCTAAATATGAAAAATAGGTGAACTTTAAGAAGTCCTCGCATGAGAATCGAACCACAAACCTTTTTGTGCAAAAAAAAATATACATTGATCATGTGACATTTTAGGTTGTTGATTACGTAAGTAATTACATAAATTTCCATTCAAAAAACAACAATCAATAATCAACAACATTAATACTTTGAATATTAATAAACTCAAATCTCAAATAAAACCAACTAAATACTGAGAAAATATTAATATGAGTCTAAATGATGAAGAGGATATCTTTAAAGAAGGAGAAGTTGCTTTAAATGAACAAGAAGAAGAAGAAGACGAGGAAGAAGAAGAAGAAGAGGAAGAAGAAGAGGAAGAATTAGATGAATTAGAAAAAGAAAATGAAGATGTCCAAGATGTTCAAGATGAAGAAGATGAAGACTTAGGTGAAGATGACAATGATAATGGTGATGGTGATGGTGAAGGTGATGATGACGAAGATGAGGACAATGATGAAGATAATGATGAAGAAATGGTTGATGCTGAGGAAGAGGAAATTAATGGTGATACTGTTATTGATGGTGAATCTGTAAGTGAAAATACAAATATTCAAAAAGATACCGAATCAAAACAACCCAAAGAAACTGCAAAATTATCAGATAAAGATTCTTCGAAATTAAATTCACAAACAACAAACATTGATGATGATACATCCACCACTAATAATTCACAATCACTAACGCCAGAACCTGTATATTCAAAATTAGAACAGTTGCAAAGAAAGTTGTTTTTAAATTCTCAAATGGCTGGATCTTATATAATTAATCCAACCACTGCAATTCCATATTCTTCTGGTGTTTATTCATTAGCTTTACCTTCAAACTCAAAATGGTTGTTTACTGGTGGTGAAGATGGTTATATAAGGAAGTATGATTTCCTTGGATCAATAGATGGGGATGTTCAATTAACTGCTGCTCAAAAACATTATTTAGTGGATTCAATAACAAATGGTGGTGTTTTATTAGCATATTGGCCAAATGAAATCCCAATAAAGCAAACTTCATTAACAACAAAAGATTCATATGAACCTAAACTATCTCCAGTATATTCTTTGGCTGTTGAAAGAAAATGTTTATGGTTATTAAGTGGGTTATCAAATGGTGGGATCAATTTACAATCTATTAGATATAATGAAGGTGGTATAATCCATCATTTCAAAAAACATAAAGAAACTGTATCATATTTGGAATTAAATCATTCACAAGATAAGTTTTTATCAGGATCATGGGATAAATTAATTCATAATTGGGATTTAAATTCTGGTGAAATTGTTTCAACTTTCAAAGGATCAACTGGTCAAATCGCTTGTTTGGAATATAGACCTATTGGTGGTGTTGATATTCAACAAGTTGCTGCTAATATTGCAGAAACAAATGCTGCTGCTGCTGCTGATGCTGCTGCTGCTTTGACATCAACAAATAATAGTAATAGTATATCAAATTCAAATGTTGATGATGATGATATGGATTCTTTATTTGGTGATGAAGATAAAGATGAAAAAATTGATGAAAAACCAAAAGATGATGATGAGTTAAAATCACAAACTCCTAATAATGAAATTAATGATGAAATTAAACCAAAAACTCCAGAAGAACAATCACAAATCAATAAAATTCAAAATCAACCAACCACTGAATTTAGAACTGATGAAAACATATTTATGTCTTGTGCAATTGATGGGTCTTTGAACGTTTGGGATATGAGAACTAATTCAAGTGTATTAAGATTAAAAGTACCAAAAGGTACACCACCATGGGCTGTATCTTCATGTTGGTCAAAAGATGGTGATTATATATATGCAGGTAGAAGAAATAATACAGTTGAAGAAATTTCACTTAAAATGCCAATAAATTCGAATGGTGAAACAATTGCTTCAAAAACTTTGAAATTTCCAAAAGATTCAGGTCCTGTCACCGTGGTCAAATCATTACCAAATAATGACCATATTTTATGTGGTTCATATGATAATATTAGAATTTATGATTTAAAATTATCAAATGATACTAAAAAAACTCCATTTTTAATTGTCCCTGGCCATCATGGTGGTGTTGTTTCTGATGTTGTTTTTGATCCAACTTATAGATATATGGTCAGTGCTAGTGGTACAAGAGGTTGGCAAGGTGTTAGTATTGACACTATATTTATGTATGAAGTTGAACTAGAGACTTGAAAAAAAATTTTTATAATATTGTATAATTATGGGAAATTTTGTATTATAATAAAAAATTAAAATTTAATGAACTACAATACTTTTACTGTATATGTATATATATATTGATCTCGTTGCCTATGAATATTGTTTATCCATTAATGTTAAAAAATGGTTTAATAGTATCATAAATCCCAGTAGTTAAATGATGATAGTTAACCCCATTTTCTTGTAAAACCACATTTAACAGTATCCCTAAAACACCAAAAGTTATAGTCATTGTAATTAATTTATGATCAGTATATGCTTTTGCACCAGGGACAAATTTCCGTACAAGTTGGAATCTTTTTGATGGTTTTAATGGTTTTTCAGCATCTTTAATTTGTTTTGGAATGAATAATTCATTATATGGATAGGTTTGTAACTCATCAATTCTATCACTTGATAATTTAATTAATTTAGAACTATTGTGTAAAACTGAATATTTACATAATTTATCTAGTGATTTTAATCTTTTTGGTGGAATTTTAATCAAAGTTTCAGATGATTTTTTAATCATTTCATTAATTGAATCTAATGTTAAACCTTCTAAAACATTTGATAAAGCATTATGAACTAAATCAGCTTTACTGAAAAACACATCATCATTTTCTTCTTCATCATCATTATCCATTAAACTTAATTTTTCCATAACCTTTTCTTGCCTATCTAATATAAATGAAACATAAAGATAAATAATTGTTATTATAGAACCATTACCCAATATAAAGTCAAAAATAATTTGAATTTGTTTAAAATCACGAACATTATGAGAAAATAATGTTATTAATGGAGAAATCCCATAATAAGGTTCAATGTGTGCCAATTGCGTAAGCTTAAAAAAGTGATAATCAACTAATGAAATTAATTCAGGAACTGAACTTAATAATTGAATAGCAGGATTTAAATTTGGCATCATAAAATCACGTAAATGATATAATGTAAACGTATTTAATAATTTGAAACATAATTCTGAATTGTTTTTAGGTGACTGGGTTTTCCAACCAAATAATAAATAAAACACTATAGCAATGTCATGATACCCTTGATAATAAGATAACTTTGGATTAGTCCTCAAGACACGAATGATTAAATCTTGTAACTCTTTTTTTAAATCTTGTTTTTCCTCAGTAGTTATATTTTCTGGGTAAGAACTAAAAGTTCTTGCAACATCTAAAGCTACTTGATTTTCATCTTTATGTTTTGATAAACTTCTCCATTCATCATTAGTTGAAACATTAACTTTATCAACATCAACACCTAATAATAGTGGCCAAACTTTTCTTCTTGTGTCTTCATCAACAAACCCACCGTTCCCATTAGCGTAATGTTTAATGCTGTAAAAATCACTGCATTCAATCGCTGCAGCTAGTGACTTCACTTTAGTCCCTTTAGTCAATAGTGTGTTACTCTTTTTCATCTCGTCCATAAGATTATTGTAATAAACTAAGTACAAGTGTTATTGTTAATATTGGCTTCAGTTTCATTTGTTTACGCATATGCAGAAAGTCACATGACTGAAATAGCAAAAGGAGGTCTAGAACAATTTTACTTCTTTTAATATAAAGTATTAAGTTTTACTGATTTTAATGATTTTAAATTGAATTCATGAGAAAACTGGTGTTATTATGAAATGTTTTACATTGGTTATCATTGATGGTTGGATGTTATTAAAATAATGGTACTCTTTGAGAAAAGGAGAAAGTTTGGTCAATTGTTCTCTTTAGAGATTATTCAACTAGTTCAACTAGGTTTACTATGAAAGGGCACACTCACTTTAATGATTGCTTTATTTTTGTTCTCATGATTCATTTCAAAAATTGCTTGCTAATCCTGGGTACATCATACAAAAAGAGAACATTTTGTTTATAACATTTATTGGTTTCAAAAACTTATATTTCAACTAACAATTTACAAAAATTTGTTATGCCACAAAAGAGACCAAGAAAACAGAAATTACCAGGTAGGATCAAGGTTCCATATCCAACTTTGAACAGTATTTCAAATAATGTTAAAATTAAAGAAGAATGGTTTGCTAAGAAAAGTTTAAAAGATTTGTTTATTCCTTATTTTAAACAATTGGAAAAACAGTTGGATGATTATGTCAATAAAAATCAAAGAATTGATTTTATAGTGGAAGTTCTAGAGAGTGATTCTATTTTTGACAATGAAGTTGAAGGTTCTGGAACCTGCCAATTTAGTGTGAGGTTTGAGAAAAGTCCAGTTGGAATCGATTGTTCAATAGAATCAAAATCAAAATATGTAAGTATTTTTGATTTGATTAAAATTGCGAATCGTTTAGCTCGAACAGGTGGATTTTCTCCTATCGGTTCAATTAATTTCATTATATCAACCATTGAAAATTTTATGAATGATTTTTTGATGGTTCACGTTTTGAAGCGCCATCATAGAACTCTTGATTCTATCATACAATCAAACCCTTCTGCGAGTGTTACAACTACTGGTAACATTTCCTTTAGGCCACATAGCTCAATGTTAAATATTTTCTACTTGAACTTTTACAATTCATTGAACATTGGTGAAGTATTAAGTTCAATGACAGCAACACAGAGAATCTCTTCTTTTCAAGCACTGCAATTAATGCGGAAAACACGACTCAACCGGTCTAACTATTTTCCAATTTCCACTTTATCACAAAAAAGTGGCTCTGGGTGTTTACTACTTCATGACATCCCTTTGATCTTGCCAATGGATATCATCCCAGTTGATCATTATGACAATAAAATAGAATATTTTGATGATGTTGATGATGATGATGATGATGATGATGACAACTCTGAAAAATATTCTGATATTCAAAACAATTTGATTGATTTAAAAAGTTTAGTGCTTTCAGTTTTAACAAATCTATGCTGGTCTTATTTTGATGTGAGTTCAACAAGTAGATCCAAAAAAAATATCAATGAAGCACTTCTTCTGTCAAATTTGAGAGAGTTTCTTACTTTCACAAATGAAATGACGGAACACAAGTTGAATTATTGGTTAAACTGTTTCAATGTTTATGATGGATGGGATGATGAAATGGTGTATGTGGATTGGGAAAAGCATGAATTGGTTATGAATCTGTGGAATGTTTCAGTTATTGCTCGTGATCAAGAGCATTTGGTTACAAATTTTTTGGACTTGATGGAAGTGGATCATAAATTCCCAAGATATTTTGTTAATAGCGATGCTGAAAGAATAAGACATGGAAATCTGATAAAGAAGTATGTTGATGAAAGATCAAATTCTGGATTTCAAGGAAATCCAAATAGAATTATCAAGAGTCTTTTCCCTGATTTAACATTTGCCCTTACTCTTAATAAGAGTAATCAACTGATAAGATTAAATGAAGAGTCACTTGAATTAGCTAAAACACTGTGACTTGGTTCAAAATCTAAAAAGAAAAAACCTGCTGCTAGTGGTTTTTTAGAAGCTCTTGATAAATTTCTTGCTCTGGATAAAACCAACGTGTCAGAAATTGATGATCTGAATTCAACAGAATCTTTTAATGATCCAGTTGCAAAATTGAATTATTTAACGGTGGAATATAAAAGCCCCCAAGTTCCAATTTGGAATTATTTTCGTCGTTTAATTTGTGATTTAAACAAGTTTAAAACTAATAGATCAAATAAATGGATGTTTACCCAAGATTCTGGATATATGCTTTCAACATTAAGACAATCACTATCACAACTGATTACAGCTGAGTCTGTTGGATCAATATTAACCAATGGTGATGTTTGGTTTTGCTGTTTTTTTAATTGGGATTTACTAATGGATCAAAATGAACTCAACGATGATTACACTATACAAGATATCAAAGAAATTTGTATTTCAAAATATATAACAATTATGAAGAGAGATTCAGCTCCAAATAATGGTGTTTTATTGAGTATAAGTGACAAATTGTTGGAAGTTGATGTTATTTGCGCAGAGGGAACATCTAAAAAAGTTCTGGAGGAACTTCCATTCATAAAAGAGTCTGATTCTTTATCATTAACATTAGCTAATTTTACAGAACGTTGTGCTAAGAAGAGAATTGAATTACTAAGTATGGAATCATCAGTTTCTATAGGTGATGTTGCCCAAGCTTTGTTTGAATATCTAAAGGAAAACAATGGGTCTAGCAGTTGAAAGGTTATAATGATTATATATATATATATATTGTCATTTTAAATAATTTCCAGTTTTTTACTTGCAATTAATGTTTTATTTAAATTATTTATGTGTTAATTATTACGTATTACGTAATTTATTAATAATTTGTATAATATAAACAAAAATGATCGACACAATCTTTTTGTAAACTTAAACAAAAACTATGATTTCATCAATGGCTCATCAATTCACTAATAAAAAGTTTCTTTCAAATGGGCGTCACTCTACTGTTTGCAAGGCTACATGTAAAGATCGCAAATTAGTAGCATTGAAAACTACAACTCCAGATGAAGATAGACCACCACATAATTCTAAAGATGAGATCAAGATCTTACAATTCTTGAATGAAAAAAAAGCTTTTGAGCATCATATTGTGGAATTATTGGATAGTTATACTGCTGATTTGATTGATTTGGTGATGGTATTCCCATATTATCCATATACTTTAAAAAGTTTTATACAAAATCGTGCAACAAAGAACAAGCCAAAGTTTAATCCATATTTGCTATCTGGATCCAATACAAGTATTTCAACAATGGATAGTGAGTCTTCTTATGATGAAAGTCCGCAATATAAAAATAATTTAAGCATACAAACTGGGAAATTGATTGTAAAAGGTATTACTGATGGGTTGAATTTTTTACATCAACATGGAATTATTCATAGAGATATTAAAGCTGATAATATTGTTTTTATGAATTTTGAACCAAACCCAATTATAATTGATTTTGGTATTAGTTATGTTTATCCAGATAATTATGGGAAAGAAAAACCAGAAAATAAAATTTGTGAAGTTTCAACAAATTTTTATAGAGCTCCTGAACTGATATTTAGAATTACTGATTATTCCTATCCTTTAGATATTTGGTGTTTAGGAATCTTAATGACATTAATTTTTAGTGATAATTGTCAATCTATTTATGGTCTTGAAGATTATACTGATTTTGCCTTAATTGCTAAAATGTTTTCAATTTTTGGTGTTCCAACTTGTGAAACTTGGCCTGATGCTAAAAAATCTTTACATTTTGATAAATTTGAATTTGCACCAAAAAATGAAAAATCTGTTGATGAAATATTACCAAGAGCTGATGATCAAATTAAAGATATTTTCTCTAAAATGATGGTTTATCAATCTGATGAAAGATTAACTGCAAGTGAAATATTACAAAAACTAACAATCTAATGAATCATGATATTAAAACAAAAATTAAAAAAAGCATATAACTGAACAAAGAAGAATATTCAAATTTATATAACACATATAGCACAATAGTTTTCAGAAACTTTTAATTGTAAGACTCATTATTCCTCTGATTCAAATTGTTTTTCTAGTTTCATAAATTCCAATAAACTGTTCATTTTGTTTAATTCTTTATCCTTTACAATATTTTCCTTCTCCAGTTCATAAATAATAGAATCATCAGGACCAGTTGAACCATTTATATAATACCCATTTTTGTAATAAATAATATTTTCATTCAATTTATAATTCGGAGTATCACCAGCAATGGTGGAGATTTCACTATAATATTCAGAATCGCTGGTATTACCATCTTGATTCAACTCCATAGCTTTAATCATTTGTATTCTATTTTTCTTACTTTCTCTTACGGCAAGTTTAATACCTTGTCCTATCTTTGGGGTATTCATTTGAGTTGATGGAGCTGTAGATTTGTTTAAATCTAAAACTTTGTTGTTGATCAATGGAGTTGGTTTCTTTGAATTAGGAGACCCACTAGCTTGATTAAACATGTAATCTTCTTGATTTTCTTGAGTTTGAAGTTCTTCATCTATACTCTCTGGTTTGTTATTATTATTGGAATTAATACAACTTTTCTCACTAATTTCATTCAATTGGCACAGCGGTTGTAATTTTGGACTGGTGGTATATGTTCTTTGTATAAATTGTTTCTTTACTATGTTTTTTTGAATCAATGTTGGAGTTAATGGTGTAGTTGGTCCTCTTTTCTTTTCATTGTATTCATTTGTATTGTTGTTTATATTGTGCTTATTTTGGATGTTTTCCACTAAAATTGATTGGATTTTTGATGGAGTTGCTGTTAAATTATTAGCACCATCCGGACTATTAATAAACTCTTTCCATTCAGTCATTTTTATCGCTTTTTGTTGTGTTCTGTCTACTGTATTAAACTTTCACTTCTTTTATGGTTTGTTTTTAGTTTCGTTTGTTTTCTTATTTTTATCACCAAAAAGTTCGCGATATTTACTTTTTACCCAAATGGGATTTATACGTTGTTTCCAGGGTAATAATCAAATCATGCAGAAAAATTAATAAAATTACATAAACTATTTAATGTAAATCAGTAACGCTTATTTCTTCATCTTCATCTTCATGGTTTGCAAGTTTTTCTTCATCTTTAAGTTGATTTTGTTGGCGTTTATAAACTCTGACTGTATACCAAAAAACCCAAGCTGAAATCAAACTTAATATATAAAACATTAATGAAACTGGATATCCAACTTTAAAATGTGGTGAATCTTTTGTTTTAAAAATACCTAATGGTAAGAATGCATTAAAAGCATAAATAATTGTGTTACCCAATGCAATATTAATAGCTTTCAGATCATATTCTGAAGAAAATGTTTCTGCAAACCATGCCATAGTGATACTTTGAGAAGATGAACCAGCACCAAAAATATAAGCAAATATTAGTAACCCAAAAGGAATATTCCAGATGGTTAGTAGTATACATGTAAAAATACCAAACCCAGATAGTAAAGAAATATAAAAAACTCTATTGTGGTGATAATCACTTAATGAACTGAAGATAAATAATGAAAGGAAAGCCCATGCACTTTGGGCAGTTGGGATAGTGTTCACTTGTTGGACAGTATATTTCTTCAGCCCTTTTAAGTAAATATTAAAATAAGAAGTTGCATTATCACCAAGTGTACCAATTACATATGGGAATTCAAAAGCCCATAATTTCCAACTCAAAAATACTTTCAAAAATGATTTAATAGTAAATGGTCTTGGTTTAACTTTGTTATAACGTTTAGCTCTAGCCATAGCAAATTGACGATCTTTTTTTGTCATCCATGGAGCTCTAGAGTTTTGAGGAAAATCTGGTAAACAAAAATATCCAAGAGCTGCAACAGGGATAGAAATAAACCCATCAACCAAAAAAATCCATCTCCAACCTGCTAAACCATGCAACCCATTCATATTAGTATAAACACCAGCAGAAATATAACCTGCAAACATTGAACTAACAGACCCTGTTGCATTCAACATAAATAATCTTTTACCTAAACTTTCGGAAGAATAATATTCACCTGTAATCATTGATAACCCAGGAAATGAACTAGCTTCAAGAACACCTTGAACAAAACGGAGGCCAAATAAGGTTTCCTTATTCTTAGCAGATGACATGGACATAACAACAATAGTCCATATAACTTCACAAGATGGTAAAACAATACTTGGTCTAAAAAATTTAATCACAGTAGACATGACAATTGAGAATGATAAATAACCAATATTGAAATATGTGGTTAACAAATTGTAATCATTTCCACCAGTCAAGTTTAAATCTTCTTTCATACCAGAAACATAAGCATTATTGATATTAGATTGATCCAAATATTTGATAAAACATGCCAAAATTGCATAAATATAAATAAAAAAATCAATTTTAGTAACATATTTTCTTTCACTTGGTGGTAAAAAAATAGGATCCCAAATAGCACCAAAGAATTTTTTCAAATTTGATGCTTTTGATTTATCAGGCCTTTGATCATCTTCATATTCTAACATATTATCAATAGTATAAGGTTCACCATCAAACAAATGTTCATTATCTGGATGACTATCAACATTTAATAACCAAAATTTCCATTTCGCAAGTTTCTTTTTATGTTTCTGAATTGACTCTTTGTTGATTGAATCTTGACTAGAGTCAATAACAGTAATTTCATACTGCTCTTTTGAAGAGTCATCTAAAGTCATTACCAGTTGAATCTTTTATTGAAATATTTCAGCAGATAATAAATTCAAGCAATAACTGAGTTTATATATTGATTAGTTTGAGCCACTGTATCAAATTAATGGAAATTAATTACTGCCAAAATCAGTACCTTGATGTTGAATCAACTTTTATAATACATTAAGTCGTTCTTTCTAGACCAACAAATCCTAGCTTTTATTGGTTAAACCATATTGTTTAGAACTTTTAAACTCATCAATACTAATCAGATTTATATGGTACTAATAACTTTCGACAAAATATTCACATGGTAAACTTAAACCCCATACGAATAATGCTTTTGAAATCAAGATTTAAACCTTTATCATCATATCGTGGATTCTCGAAATGGTTAAATTAACTGAGTTGTTCGAAACATCGGTGTCTATGAAAAAGAGCCATACAATTAGCCATTTAATAGTCACTAGTTCTAAACCCATAATGAGGTGTTAAAGTAACGCTTTCCCCTTATAACGATGTTTTAAAATAATAGCTGTGTGCATTTTGTTGCTTAATCAATACTTCGAATTCTACCTAAACGCCATTCATCAAAGCCAAGAAAACTGACATGCTTGAGCATTAATGCGATTACCAACATGCTCAATCATTTCGATAGAGCTGGTAGCACCAAAATCCTTGGTGAAATACCTGAAAGTAATATATTAAGCGTTGGAATGGAAGTACCTTAAGATAAGTACCTAATTACTTTACACTTTGTGACTTTGATAATTTGAAATTCGGTGAACACAAATAAAAACTCATATGTAAGATTAAAAATAACTTGAAACTAATTTCTGTGGCATATTTGTCTATGATTTCAAAATATTTAAGTAGTTGATATTTAATGAAATGCATAAATTGTATTTGTATCTCCGTTTTTGTTATTGGGTTAATGTTGTTGTAGTGCATGATCTTGCATGCATATGATTTTTCTGAGATTAAAAATAATTAAGATAATAAAGTCAAACTACAAAAGTATAATAACTACTAAACTCCTTTCATTAGATTAATCTAAAAACTCAATCTGTAATACTTATACTCTCATTTTCTTGATTTTCAAGTTTTTCTTCATCTTTAAGTTGATTTTGTTGACGTTTATAGACTCTTATAGCATACCAGAAAGTCCATGCTGCAATCAAACTAACAACATAAAACATCAAAGAAACTGGATAACCAACTTTAAAATGTGGAGAATCTTTTGTCTTATATATTCCTAATGGCAAGAATGCATTAAATGCATAGATAACTGTATTACCTAAACCAATATTAATGGCTTTTAGATCATATTCACCAGAGAATGTTTCAGCAAACCAGGCCATAGTAATTGTTTGAGAAGTGGTCCCTGCTCCAAATATATATGCAAATATTAACAAACCAAATGGAATATTCCATATGGTTAACAAAATAGTTGAAAATATACCAATACAAGACATTATTGATATAAAAAGTACTCTATTCCCAGTGTAATCACTTAAAGCACCAAACAAGAACATGGCTACAAAAGCCCAAGCACTTTGAGCTGTTGGAATTGTATTAACTTGTTGAACAGTATATTTTTTTAACCCTTTTAAGTAAATGTTAAAATATGATGTAGCTGAACTACCTAAAGCACCAGTGATATATGGGAATTCAAATGCCCATAATTTCCAATTCCAAAACACTTTGAAAAAACTCTTGATTGTCATTGGTTTTGGTTTAACCTTGTTATAACGTTTAGCTCTTGCTAATGCAAATTGACGATCTTTCTTGGTCATCCATGGAGCTCTAGAGTTTTCTGGGAAATCTGGTAAACAATAGAATCCAATAAATGCAACTGGAATTGAAATGAACCCATCAACTAAAAAAATCCATTTCCAACCTGGTAGACCATGTAATCCATTCATATGTGTATAAACACCAGCAGCAATATAACCAGAAAACATAGAACTGACGTTATTAGTAGCATCAAGCATAAACATTCTTTTACCTAATCCTGCAGATGAATAGTATTCACCAATAATCATAACTAATCCTGGAAATGAACTAGCTTCAATGACACCTTGAATAAAACGCAAACCAAAAATTGTTTGTTTATTTTTAGCAGTTGCCATACACATAACAACTATGGTCCAAATTACTTCACAACATGGAAGAATAACACTTGGTCTGATGTATTTGATAAAAGTTGACATTAATATGGAAAATGATAAATAACCAATATTAAAATATGTAGTTAACCAATTATAGTCATTTGAACCATTTAAATCCAAATCTTCTTTCATACCAGAAACATAAGCATTTTTAATATTTGTTTGATCCAAATATTTAATAAAGCATGCTAAAATTGCATAAATATAAATGAAGAAATCAATCTTTGCAACATATTTTCTTTCACTTGGAGGTAAAAACACTGGATCCCAAATTGCACCTAAGATTTTTTTCCATTTTGGTGCTTTAGATCTATCAGGTCTTTGATCATCTTCATACTCTAATAAATTGTCAATAGTATAAGGTTCATCATCAAATAAATGTTCATTATCTGGATGACTATCAACATTTAATAACCAAAACTTCCATTTCGAAAACTTTTTTTGACTTTTTTCAGCATCATTTTCATGTGATGTTATTGATTCTTGAGTTGAATCAATATTAACTTCAAAGTGCTCTTTTGGAGTTTCTTGGTGGGTCATGAGCTTAATTGGATTTTAACTTCATTTCAACATTAATCATAGGAAATTTGGGTATTTTATATTCAAAATGCATATAAATACAAAGCATAATTCGTTTTAAGCGATGAGCCACTGTATGATATAAAGTTTTCTACTTGTTGTTTTTCTTCAACAAGTCAAAGTCAGCTTATATAGGGTTTTCATCTTAATCGCTTAATGATGCATTTAAGTTGAATACACTAAAATTGATTAATAATTTGGGGTATTTCTATAAAGCTTTATTTTTGTTCAAATCTACTTGAATAGTACTCATTGTAAGACTAATTCAACTGTTCAACAGTGCTAAACTTGTAACAGGAAATCAAACTGATCATTGGAGCCACTTTATGGAAATTAAAATCAATCTGTCGGCTTGTAATTGTGGAACTCATTAAAGTTTTGATGCGTAAGGTTACCGTTATGAGTAAATAAACTGTGTTGATATTCTCTAAAAATAAAGTAACCATTAATTTGGGTGTAATTATTGAGGATTTTATGGCTGAGAAAAGCCTCATTATTTCTTTCTAAACTGTATAATTAGCCACAAACTTACACGTTGGAAATACAAATCATAAAAGAGAAAGTAAAGAGAAAGTAAAAAACGAAGCAATAGACATATAACTGTTCAAACAATACAACTATCACTTAAATCGTTCTTGGTTTAAGTTACATAATTGTTCAATTTGTGTCAAAATATTTACGGAAAAAGTAAAAACTTATTTAAATTCATAATAATTATATAAAAACTATAGTAAATGTGATTCTCTAAACTTAGTTCCAGAATAGATAGCATTCTTATCACCAATTTGTTCTTCGATTCTTAGTAATTGGTTATATTTAGCTAATCTTTCAGATCTTGAAGGTGCACCGGTCTTAATTTGACCAGATCTAATACCAACAACTAAATCAGCAATAAAAGCATCTTCAGTTTCACCAGATCTATGAGAAACAAAACATCCCCAACCTGCAGAGTATGCTTCATTGACAGCAGTAATTGTTTCAGTTAAAGTTCCAATTTGATTCAATTTCACTAATAACCCATTTGCACATTTCTTTTCAATAGCTTTAGAAATAATTTTAGGATTTGTACAAGTCAAATCATCAGCAACAACTTGAACATTAACTTTTTTTAAAAATGGAGGCCAAGCTTCCCAATCATTTTCTGAAAATGGATCTTCTAATAAAACAATTGGATATTTGTTTAACAATTCAATATATAAATCACCCAATTGAGCAGATGTTAATTTACGTGAATCATCACCATTTGGATTTTTAAAATCTAAATCATAAACTCCATCTTTAAAGAATTCAGATGATGCAGCATCAATAGCAATACCAACTTTACCTTTATAACCTGAAGTATTAATTGCTTCAACAATTAAATCCAAAGCTTCTTGTGGTGTATTTAGATTTGGTGCAACACCACCTTCATCACCAACATTACCAGCAGAAGCACCATATTTTTTCTTTGCTAAATTTTTCAAAGTATGATAAACTTCAGAATTATATCTAAATCCTTCTGAAAAAGTTGGTGCACCAATTGGAGCAATCATAAATTCTTGAAAAGCTAAAGCACCACCAGCATGAACACCACCATTTAAAACATTACAAAAAGGAACTGGTAAAACATATGGTTTTTTTGTGTGTGCTAATTGAGAAATATATTCATATAATGGGATATTTAATTCAGCAGTTGCAGCTCTAGCAGCACTTAATGAAACACCTAAAATTGCATTAGCACCTAATTTACTCTTATTTGGTGTACCATCTAAATCAATTAAAAATTTATCAATTGCTGCTTGATCAGTAATTTTTATTCCAGATTTAATAAGTGCTGGAGCAATAATATCATTTACATTAGAAACTGCTTTTAAAACACCTTTCCCACCCCATTTTGATTTGTCATTATCTCTTAATTCAACAGCTTCATTATCACCAGTAGAAGCACCAGATGGAACAATTGATCTAAAAGTTCCCTTTTCTGTGGTTAATTCAACTTCTACAGTTGGATTCCCACGGGAGTCATAAACATATCTTGCAAATATTTTTTTAATAGACATAACGGATTCTTGTTATTTGTAAGACAGAAAATACAGAAATTTAAAAGAAGATAAATGAGTCTTTTTATAGTCCAATTTGCTTGTTTAAACATTTCCACCAATAAAAGAAACACATACTAATCATATGACGGTATCACTTGTTATCGGGAAAATACAAATTATGTGCCATTTGTTCCGCCAAGAAATCAAATTTGACACATTTAAACGGTCTATTGTTTAAATCTTTTAAAGTGAACAATGATTAACTATAATTAGTTACTTGATAAAATGTAGACTTTGTTGTTTGGTTTCAACACTAAAGTTTTTTAAAACTTTTTTACTCAACTCTTGTTGTAACAGCTGATATTCATGCAGCAACCGTGTTAGTTCGTAACCGGAATCAAATAATGTCCGTATGAAATATACTTAACAACTAAACAAACTTGAACATTGAATAATATAGTAAATTCATCCCTAAAGTTCTTGAAAAACACTTTATTTTATTCCTTGTACACAGAATATATATCACAGTAATTTTCAGCAAGTTTACACTGCATCTAGTGTCTTTAAAATACAAAACATTAAATAAATGCACAACTAAAAAAGTTTCTACATTAAATCTTATATATATCAAATGGTTGAAATCTTCTTATTAATCTAACTGTTATTTGAAAACTGATTTTCATAATTAATTTGAATTATTTCAAAACATTTAATTGTATTTTTAGTGCAATAATTGTTGCATCTTTTGTTCAGCTTTAAAATCAGATTACGTAATATTTTTGATTACCATCATCGGATTGTTTCCAATTTATGATCTATAATTAATATATTTACTGTGCTAGTTAATTAATTGAATGGAATGATTTGTTTAATATTTTAATGTACAACTACACACAATTCCATTTATCACTATGAGTTCTCTGTAGTGATGTGTGCCTTATTCTATGTCTTTAACATATGTACCTTACCTTAAACAATCAGTTGAAACAGGTACAATTTGACAGAGAAGTAAACAATATAATACCTGTTACAATATAATTAAAGCTGAAATTCTCTACAAATTTTTTTCAAAGATTAAAACTTTCCATTTATCCATTCAAACAACTAGCTAAAAATCTTAATTCAACATCATCATCATGAATCAAATCTCCAACGAAAACTTTTAAATTAGAATTAAACTCACCTAAAATGTCCAGAAGGTTTGAATAAATAATACTTGATCTTTTGATTGCTTCTACATCATCACTACTAGTAGAAGAAACCAATTCCAATTCTTCAATTGAGGAATAAAACTCAGTCACAGTCAAAATGAATTTGAATGAACAATTAATTAATCCATTCAATTGATTAATGTAATACCTATGTGATATTTTACCTTTGCATTTAGAACTTGATCCATTAATTAATTTGTGTTTCGTGATCGATGTTAAGAATTCTTGATGTAATAATTTCAAATCATCAATTGAATATTCCCTGATACCATGGTCTAATTTAGTGAACAGTGACTCATCTTGATTAATTTCTTTCAAATAATTCAATTTTGGTTTTAAGATAGCTTGCGAAACTTTGAAATCATCACCAGTTTTAACAATTTCTAAATCTTGTTGTTTTTCAGTAGGTTTAAACTTAAAAATGAATTCTTCATACTTGGTATCAATAATTTGTTTAAAGATAAAATTTTCAATAGTTTTAATAAATTTGTTTAAAAAATCTTGAATTAATTTTATTCTTTTCAATTTTTTAACAAATTCAACGTTTAAAGTTTTTAATCTTTTATTTGATCTCCACTGTTGTGCAAATAAAAATTCCACTCGTTTAATTTTCCATAAATAATTAAAAATCCTTAAATAATCCTTTTTCATATTATTATTATTATTATTCAAAATCAAACTTAATGGTGGATCAAGACGATAATCTAGAGTAAAAGCATCCCAACCAATGTTACCATGATTAACTTCTAGTAATCTAGCATCCAAATTATTTATAACATCTGTGTTGGCTTTATTCTTCAAATAATATCTTGAAGTTGTTTTCAGCACAGCATTTTGTAACAATCTAGTTAATTGATAACCAGACATCATTGCTGAAGGTTCATTTAAAACATCGGCACCAGTTTCTACCAAGTTCTCAATAAAATCACCTTTCCCCATTAGAAGATATGATTTTAAAGTTTCCAAGACAAATGTGAACTGATATTTTGTTTGGATTATGTAGGTGAAATAATTAACCATCTCATCATATTGATTTGAAATTAATTTTTGAAATTGATAATTATTGAAATGTGCCTGCTCATTATTATTTAATCTAGCATACAGCTTGTTATATTTTAATGAAAATTCATTAATCCATTTGATTTCTTTACAATATTTTTTCAAAAAAATAATCATTTTCCCAACCAAATAGATTGTTTTTGCAGATTCTTTTGATAGTATTACTGGAATTTTTTCTGGAACTAAAGCAATATTGATCTCATTACCACCATCTTGAACACTAATTGTATCACTTATTTGTTGAACAAAAAATTCATTAAATCTATCATTTAATTCACCATCAATCACCCAACTTTTTAAAGAGTTTAAAAATGGTTCAATAATATAATTCAACATATTTATAGCAGCTTGCCGTATGACAACATCACCATGTGTATAAAATCTGTAAACAGTTGAGATTACCTCATCTCCCCTTTGTTGTGTAATTTGTTTTGTTAAATAATGGAAAAATCTTAATTTAAATAATTCATCTAATAAATCAGAATAAACAGATTTCAATGTAAAATCATCTCTTGTAGATAATGTATTGACAAATCTCATATAAGAATTCAACTCTTCAAATATAAAACTTATAAATGCAGTTTTAATTTGTGAATTCAATTTAGTAGCCTTTGAGCGATCAATAAAAGTTTTTAAAGATATGAAAATTAATGAAGCTTCTAAAACCAGATGTAATAATCCACTTTCACTATTACTTGTATTATCAGGTAGTTTAATTGAAATAGATCCATCATCATTTTTGATTAATGGGAATAGATTTGAGTTTGTTCCAACTAAAGTATAAGAAATATATTTCATAATTTCATCTTCTGTGACATGATTTTCAAAATATGGGATAACCAATTCTTGTAAAGTATAGTTTCTTGAATCATTTGGGTTAAACGGCTTGCTGTGGTTGAAATTGTTATTATTGTTATTATACATTGCTGAGTATAAGGATCTTTTATCAGATTGCCTATCAAAGTTAATATTTTCAAAAGAATCACCGATACCACCACCATAAGCACTAGCAGAAGCAACCGATCTTAAATCATCAAACATTGGATTATTGGCTCTTAAATTATTGTTATCATGAAATCCAGCAGTGCCAAAAACACTTCCACGAGAGTTTGTGTTCTGGAAATTAGAAGAAGGAATTTGATGACCATTAATCAAAGCATTTAAAAATATTAGATAACCAGCAACTTGAGATCGATCAGTGTATCTCAACAATAGTTCCAAATCATTTTGAAATTGAAGCCAATTATTAGCATCATCTAAACTTTGAAATCTTGGTCTTAATTCAATCAAAACTTCATCTAAATTGGTAATTCTGTTATTGTTATTATTACCGCTGTGTTCAATGTACTCTAATAACTCATTGTAAACAGTTTCAGTGTAATCGGAACCCAGATCCACAGGAACTAAATCTTTCACAACTCTATGCAAGTAGATCCTGACAATACGTGACGGATCTCGAGACATAACCATAAACTTCTCTAAGACTTTTAAATACTTTGATAAAGTTCAAGTTGGTGTTGTTTACTTTTTTAACGCGACTTGTAAACAAACCGGAAACTTAGACTTCCTAATTAGGAATTGAAAATGCAAAAACTGATGCATAAAAAATAGAGCTATAATGTTTTGTATAAAAAAGCTATTTAAATAATATATGAATTTCAAACTGAAGTAATTAATTCCATTTCCTTTGTAAAGAAATCTGTTTGTTTTTTAGTATACCCAATTTTTTCCATTTTTTCTGGATATTTTCTCATGTGATAGAACTGAATTAAAGCTCTAAATGCAATTTCTTGACCATAAGCATCACTTAATTCGCCATCTAAATCCTTTCCACTTAACCATTTATCTGTTAAATGTAATTTTTGATGCAAATAAACTAACGAGATTAAATCCATATTATTTGATTTCCATTTTTTACCATTAAATGGTGTAATATCTTTAACAATTTTTAAAATTGGATCCCATAACGATAAATTGAAAACACATAATAATGTTTTAAATGCAGTAGCTGGATCTTTTTCACTTAATGATAAGATTCTTTGAGTTTTATTATGACAAACCATTGAGGTGATTTTCAATAAATTAGTTAATGTAAAACAAAAATCAATATCAAATGAATCAGAATCATTATTTCGATCTTGAGATTTAGATTCAATTTTACTGTTTGTAGTATATAACCAAAATGAAACATTTTCATCTTTAACTTGACGATCCATCATTTTATCCATAAAAATTGGTTCTAATAATTTCAAATACTTTGAAACAATAGCGAAAAAATTTGAATCATAAATCAATGTACATAAATTTTCAAATTTCAAAATATGATTTATCTTGAACCATTTCAACAAAGAAACCAAAATTTGTGTAGAATTTCTTAAAGTAAATTCTTTAGCCCTTAATAATTCCAATTTAATTTTAACATCTTCAGATAATAAATTTTCAGATTTTTTCAAATTTGGATCAAAATAATCTGCATCTATATGATAACTAACTATAACTTGCAACAAAACATGAACCAAAGATGATAAATTTTCTATTGAATCTTTATAAAATTCTTCAACATTTTGTAAACTTTTAATTTCTTCAACATAATCATAATCAAAATCGTTTGAGTAATCAAAATCATCTTCATAATCATCATAATCATTATCATTATTATCATCATTATTATTATCATTAACAGGTTGTTCAAACCCACGTTCTTGTTTAGTGAACAAATCTCTTTCAGACCATAATTGTTTCAAACTTAATTTTTCTTCAACTCTAGATGCAAACAAATCACTAGCTTCTTTGATACTAACTGGAACTTGATGAATAATATCTTCATTGATTATGACGTTATTATCCGATTTAAAATTTGCATCATCAACAGGATATAATAACGGATAATTTTGATTTGTTTGATATGACCTTTTGATTTTATTTCTAGTACCATTTGTAAAATTCATACCAGATAATGGAGGTGTTGATGGTGGTGATGGAACTGGTGTTGCTAAATTTGATTGTGGTATTGGTAAATTTTCATTAATTTTAGAACTTTTAACAGTTCTTGGAACACTTATGAATTGAGATAATGAATTATTATTTTCAAAATTTGGAGGTAAAGTTGATGGTGGTGGTATAAAAGAAGGATATCTAGCCATTAAGTCTTCTCTAAAAACATAATAATCTAATGGTGAAGCAGATAATCTATTTGGATCAATTTTATTTTTAATGATCCCATATTTTTTATTTAAATATTCTTTAGCTCTTGATCTTTTGGATAAATTACCAAATTGTAAAAGGATTGTTTTGTTTAATAATGCAATGATATTTCTAATTCTCATAGAATTTCTTGAATTCCATCTCCATTCATCTATGTCTTTTACTAAAGTTTGTAATAGTTGAAATTCTTTAAACTGATCAACAAAATGATTGATCATTTGATAATCATTTGATTCCGTATCATTATTTATTTGAAAATGCTGTTGGTATTGAATTAAAACTGTGATCATAAAATATAATATTGTAGATAAGTAAAATAATATTGTTGAGGTTTGTGTTAAATGATATTTTGAACATGCTGCATTATTGAAAGTTTCTTTAAAATTCGAAACCAACAGTGGGATAAGATTTGCTTTCATTAATAATACGTTATTCTCCACAATTCTATCACGGTGATCATATGCATTATGAACATCACCAAAAGCACCTAATGATATATATACTAGTGCTAATAAACTAGCATTTGAATTTTCATCATCAGCTAATAACCCCATTGTTAAAGTTTGAATACACTGCTCCTTATCTAGATCGTTCAACTGATTAAATAATAGAGTTTGAGTTAAATTTGCATAAGTTTCTTTTAATTGATGTAAATTTGTTAATTCATTTAAAGTAAACCATTTATCTAATTCAGATACAAAATCAATATTATCAGAATCTTGATATGACCAATTGATTGTCGGACGAGATATCATAGCAAAAGATGAAGTGTTTATACTAGGTGGTGTTTCCCCATTTTTCAACACACATACATCCCCAATGGAAGATATAGAAATAAATTGATTAGCTCTTTCATTTAATGAATCTTGGAAAGCTTGATCCACAGCCAAGTTGTTATCAGTTGGGTTATGATTAGCATCAACAACACCATTACTTACAGAATTATCAACAATATTCCCAGCAGAGCCGATGATATGATGTTCAACTTGATCAACTTCATCAATATTCATTTCTTCTAAATTCTCCTCTTCATCTAATTGATGATTCAAATCCAAATTTCTTGTAGCATCTTCAACTAAATGTGAGTTTTCTATACTAAGCAAATGAAATGCATCTGTGATATCCTCTGACATCCTTAAACAAATGGAAGATGGAACCCCTTTTATATAAAGTTATTTTACAATTATTAAATAAAATATTGAGAAATGTTGAAATCAAAACAAACCAAAACTTCCCAAAAACAAACTTATGTAATGTATTACATAATTTACACGCTTTAGTCATTTATTACATAAGCGCCATGTTTTGATGATTTCTTTTAAAAACAATCAACGGAACAACGATAATCAAGTTAAATTAAATCAAATACGGATAAAAAAATGGGTGATTTAGCTGTTTTAAAGACATTGGAAAATGTCATTGGTTTAGAGTAAATTTTTTTTTGATGTGTTTTTTTGAAATTACTAACACATTTTTATTAGAGTTAAAGTTGAAAATATTTTGGACCAACAAACTATTGGTACTATTTACGCATATACATCAGCACCAACAAACGTTCTTATAATACAGATTCCCCAATCAAATAGTATTGGTAATAATTTATACAACTACAAGGTTATCAAAACATCAACAGTCAAATCCTTGGAAATTTTAACTAAAAAACATTCCCCAATTGAACAATCTAAAATTGTTAAAATCAATCCAATTAAAGAACCTGCAAATGATTTACCAGCAATTATCAAGAAAAACACTGAAACTCTACAACTGAACCAAAGAGTGGTGAATGATAAGGTTTCTAAAGAAGGCCAACAAGTTTTCAATGCAGTTTATAAAACCATGCCTGAAGTTAGATGGGATGGTGTTTCAGTAATCATTTTGGATGAAGTTAGAATTGATGCTCCATACACTTTAGAAGCTACTCAATTGATATCGAAGAATGCTGATCCTGAAGATAATGATGCTTTAAGATTAGTTAAAAAAATTGTTGATGGTGTTTGGTTGAAAATTGAAAATGAAAGAAAAGGCGGTTAAACATATAGTTTAATAGTCTAATAAAATAATATAATACTAATGGATCCTTCATTGTTGTTAAACCCCATGATACTCAACCTTTATATAATCAATATTTTTGTACCCTCTAGCCGTATGGATCCCACCGTACCCATCAAATTCATCCCATGGACACATAAAATAACCTTTTAATTCATCATCATGATTGGTGTCTCTTTCGAAAAATCCATTAAACCAAGCATATCCATTAGAAGTTGTGGAACGTTTCCATTTGGAAACAAATGAAACTCTTATAT
Source organism: Liangdongia dryadoides (assembly GCA_030579655.1). Taxonomy (NCBI): domain Eukaryota; kingdom Fungi; phylum Ascomycota; class Saccharomycetes; order Phaffomycetales; family Wickerhamomycetaceae; genus Liangdongia; species Liangdongia dryadoides. The sequence continues at coordinate 66,670 of JAKTRJ010000005.1, forward strand.
CTAGAGGAAATAAGATATTTTGAAAATTATCTAAATTATATTCAAAATATTTAAACTCTTCTTCACTATCATCATCTTCAACAATATATTCAATTGGTAAACCACTTTCTTCATCTTTGAATAAATCTTGACAATCTAAACTTATTAATGTTTTCGGATGATGATTATCATTGGAATTATATTTATCATCATAAATACCAAATTCAACAGTTGTACCATCAACTCCAACTAATTGTGGTCTATGTGATGTGTTTAATCCACCAGCAAGACAAATACAAACCCTATCAATCATAATCATTGATTTCAACGTTCCATCTTCTTTTGGGTAATTGTTAAATGGTTGCTGATGTAAATATTTATCCATATAATGAACATAACGTCTTTGAGATTTTATGGAAACACCCGAACTAAATTTTGGATGGTTCATTCTTAATTTTGTAAAAGCATCCAAAGCATCTTGTTCGGTATAGTTTTTAAATCTCATCAAATAACAAACACTTAATGTACCAGATCGTCCTTTACCCATTTCACAATGAATAACTGCCACATGTTCAGTTGATTTTGAAATATAGTTATTCAAACTTTCAGTAGCTTCTAATAACACCCTAAATCTTGGAGCTTCATGATCAATCCAATAATAACAATGCATCTTATCTTTCATAACTGTAGTATCTGTAACTTTAATTTCATCATAGCGATCATTATCATCAATCTTAAAATCCATTTTAAGATTCCAAACTTCCCAGTTGTCATCACCATGCTTTAAAGCCATGTAATTTACCAAATCATTGATACTATTACGATACAATTTCTTTGCTCTTGTGGTTGAAGGATAAGAACAAACAATCAATTGATCTGTAATATATGCAAGATCTAATGTAATACCAAATTCATTCTTGTTATTCTTTGTAGCTGAAGAAAACGCCTTCTTAAATACTGATTTGATTGTTGACATGAGTACTAATGATGTTATATGACTATATTGATAATAAATATCCCTACAAAGTACAAGTCTATTTAACAAGTATATCTGAAATAAACCTTAGAAGGCACACAAAAATGTGTCAAAGCTTCTGTGCGCATAGTGGCTTTACCAGAATTAGATCATGTGACGAATGGGATTTTTAATCAATTTAACGTTTTTATATCAATCTTATTAACATTTGAAGAAATCTATGTTGATTTTGATGTGTTTGATGTTTGAAGATCAGTACAAAAAACCAATCAAGTATCGGGTTTGATTCAAGTTTTATATTATTCCTGCAGAATTAAGCTCCATGGATGCATTAAACTCTGCATGTCATTCTTAAAATTGTAAAAGTGTTCAGAAAAAAAAACGGAAGTCATGATTTTAGTAGCTTTTGTATTTAACATTAATTCTAAAAAGTACAGGACCAAGATATTCATGTGAAGTGTTTTATTGACCAAATATTTCATATAAGTTCTGTGAACAGCAATAGATATCCAAGCAACATGTTGCAATTTTATTTTCGATTCAACATAAAACTTCGTACTTAAAAATTGTTTTTGAATCATCATATCAATAAGTGAATGACTTTGCAAATTTAAATTGATTTACATGTTCGATAAAAATAATATAGGTGTTATACCCGGTAATGCTTTCTCGAGATTGATTCAAAAAGTTCTTATATTATAACTAAAGTTTTAGTACACTAATAATAAGAGCCAGAAAAATATACAAAATTTGAAAACTAGAGAAACAAAAACATTGATATTAAACCTTAATAACATGGAAGTGATTTGTTATATACTTGAAATGCTGTATTAGATCAGTAGGCTTCTTGTTTGTAATCTGAGGTCCACAATTTTGAATTAATGAAATCTCAGAAGCAACTCTTTCAACTTAATTTCATATTTTTGAAAATGGTGATTCTTGAAGTGTATATCTATTAGTTGGTAGTTAATTAGCTCCAAAGACTAATATAATTCATCATAATTAAATATTGAATATTTTAACTATTCAAAATACTCCAAATCAAACGAAAATACTTATAGCTGTACTTAATCAATATACTTATATTGAAAAATGTACTAATAGAAAACTTTCAAAATAAACGTTTAAACTAATAAAGATTATTATATATAATTCAAGGATAAAGAAAGAAAGCAGGTGAAGTATAATTTTCATCAAACCCAACTTCAACAAAAATATACAAAAATTTGATTTCTACAGAACCATAGAGCATATAAAGAGAAAGCAGAAGATAATTACAACAAAATCTAAATAGTGATAGAAAAAGCATAAATGCAAACAAATAATTTACTTAGTAAATTGTAATAGTAATTTTCAAGTCAATATCAGTTCTTTTTTATTGATCTATACGGGTTATCCGAATTATGTACCAAAAGGTCAGATAATCCAGTCTTAGACAACGAAAACATTAAGAAAATCTCAAAATATTTATGGAAATAAAAATATAGTAATAATGATACATAACTATCAATATTTTACAACTTAAATAAACTGGAAAGTTAAAATTAGTTTGGTTTTGACTCCGGTTCTAACACCATATACGGTATCTTGTGCCCCCACAGTTAAAGTGTGGATGAAAATTAATAACAAATAAACATATAAAGAGCTATTGACCCATTCTTTATCATTTGACATAAAATACAATAGATTAAACTTCCAATGTCTTCAACTACTACCACAACTGCACAAAAAATCAATATAAAGGCATCAGATGCCCCAGTTGATAGAAAAGAAATCATTCGTCAATATGGTGAACGTTTTGAATCTCAAGATTATAATGATTGGAGACAACAATTAAAAGAAGAAGGTTATGTTGTTGTTAAGAATGTTATTCCAAAAGAAAGAGCTGAATATCATCAAAAGCAATTATTAAAATGGTTAACTTCATTTGGTACAGATTTGGATTTAAATGATAAATCAACTTGGGATGAATCTAATTTACCAGGTCATTATACTCATTTTGTTTATGCTCAATATGCTTTATCTCATGAAAAAGCTGTTTGGGATATTAGATTAGAACCAGGTATTAGAGAAGCTTTTGCCAAAGTTTGGGGTACTGATGAATTATTAGTTTCTTTTGATGGTGTTAATATTATTTTACCAGGTACTACTGGGGTTAATCCACTTGCTGCAAAACCATGGCAACATATTGACCAATCTCCATACAAGAGATCTTTCCAATGTGTTCAAGGTATTGCCCAATTATCTAATGCTGGTCCAAAAGATGGAGGATTAATTGTTTATCCAAAATCACATGCATATTTTCAAGAGTTTATTGATACTCAAACTAATAGCGCCGATTGGCAAACTAGAGATTGGTATCAATTAACTGAAAAGGAAACAGAATGGTTTGAAAAAACTAAAGGTATTAAGCCAATCAAAGTTATTGCTGAACCTGGTGATTTAATCTTATGGGATTCTAGAACAATTCACCATTCTGCAATTCCAGAAAGTGATACAATAAGAACAATTTCATATGTTTCTTATTCTCCAGCTGAGTTTGCAACTCCAGAATTTTTGGAACAAAAGAAGGAAGTTTTCAAAAATTGGATTGGTACCACTCATTGGGCTCATGATAATATTCGTCAAAGAGATACTACTCCAGTTTTAGCAAATGGTGAACTGGATAAAGCTAGAGATCGTCGTGAGCCTGTTGAAAAACCTGAATTGACCGATGATTTATTGAAATTAGCTGGTGTTAAGCCATACAATTAATGATTTTATTTATGTGTTTTTTTAATTAATATTTAAAGATAAATATTTATTAGTTTTGATAATTTACTGGAAAAACTTACCAGCCATGAAATAAAGCATATTTAACTTTAAAGACGTGATATATTAACCATCTAAGGTTGAATAGATATTTTAAAGAGTTGTCTAGTTATCTTTTATAGTTATTTTCCATATACTTTTAATAAATTATATTTTCGTTATAAAAAAAAATGAACGATGCAGTAAATGTTTAACCTATATAAAGTATTGAACAAGCTGTAATAAATTATAAGCTATAGTAGTTACTTAATTTTTAATGTATATTTTATTCCCAACACCAAATAGAACATAAACGCAAACAACAAAATGTTATGTTGAAAAAACCGCATTAATTAATTACATTACGTACATTGTTTAATATGCAAGGTACCAAACACTGATAAAACAAAAAAACAGTTACCTCACAGGAGAATCGAACTCAGGTTAAGAAAAAAACAATTTTAGGAAAACAAACATACCACGTGATGTCATGTGACAAAATTACCGGGTAACAGTATCAATACTGTTGTCGGTGAAAAAAAAACTGGTGAAGGAGGAAGGCAAACATAAATTGAATATAGAAACAAGTATTAAACTCTTTTTTTGCATTAAAAGAATCAATTCGAAAAACTATAACAATGGTCAAGTTAACACAAGTCGAAGACGAACAAGAAATTTTGTTTGAAGAACAAGCTGCTCAAGAAAAAGCTGCTGTTGTTGATGAAGAAGAAGAAGAAACTGACAGTGATTCTGATGATGATGATTTCGATCAAAATGAAACTTTGTATGACAGAGTTATTGCTTTGAAAGATATAGTTCCACCAGCCCAAAGATCACAAATTAGTGGTTTCTTTACTGGTACTTACAACTTGATATACACTGGTGTTACTAAAGCTGGTAATTTGACTTGGATCTTGACTACATCTGCTTTGTTATTAGGTGTTCCATTATCTTTGTCCATCTTGGCAGAACAACAATTGATAGAATTGGAAAAAGAATTTAAGTTACAACAAGGTGCTAATGATTTATTGGCTACTGGTGAAGAAGCTCCAGCTGCTGCTCCAGCTGTTGCTGCTTAAAAAAATTCTGGGAAATTTTAAATAAATAACTCTTATGAAAAAAACAAAAAAAATTCCAAAAAAAAAACAAAACAATTGTTTGTTGTGATGTCCTGTAAATATAATTGTACTGGCAAATTGGGATCCTGCCTCTATTAAATTTGATTTGGTTATGAAAACTCATCTTTATTTTTCTTTATATTACTCAAAAAACCATAGAAAGATATAATAAACATCTTTTATTTTTAGAATTGTAGAGATCAAAGAATGGGTCATAAATATTGGATATATAATTTATACTATATAATTTATAGAGGTATCATCGACTCGTCAGATTTTCAAGCAGTCTTTGGATGTTTAATACTCAAAGCATAAATATCCAAATAAGTTGTAATTTCATAGATAATTTCAACAACAAACATTGAATACAAACCTAAACTTAAACCAAAACCAGCCCATGTAACATGACCAGTGATTTCATCAGTGCTATAACCTAAACTAATCAAAAGTTGAGTAATCAAATATTCAACAATTGGAATGAAAGAAGCTGGGGTAGAATAAGGAAATGGTTGGATAGTCAAATGACCAACAATGATTCTACCAACACTAAATGCAGTACTTAAACCGACAGTTAAAATGAATGGTAAACAATATGATTGAATGATAACAGGATTTGTATATAAAACAGCAAAAACAGTTGCATAATAACCAAAGAATGGGATTAAACCTTTCAAAGCTTCTTTATAACCAGATGTATTGTTTTTGGATTCATAGTAAGTTTGGACATTTCTTCTAGCACTGTCAATATTGAAATATAATCCAATAGCACCAATAATAACATAAATAGTAGTGAAACCAATATCAAAATGATCACTTAAACCAATTGGTGATAAATCAACTTGGAAAAAAGTTTTATTCCAAATTTCTGGACCAAGAAACCCAGTTAAGTTAAATAACCCAACAACTGATAAAATACCTTCAACTGGACCAGAAAATTCAGATAAAAATAATTTATGTGTATGATATTCTTCCCAAGTACTTAAATAGAAATTAGCTAAAGTGGAAAATTGAGCAACAATTAATAACCAAGAATAACCAAATCCAGCAACTGAAGCAAAAATAATGACAGACAGAGTTGTATTAACAGCATCGACACAATGGTCAAATAATTCACCTAATGGACCACTTTGACCAGTACGACGTGCATGGGTACCATCACAAGCATCAAAAGTTTGATACATGAACAACCCAAAGGCGTAACTAAAATAACACCAACGAGGACAATCACTAACTAAATATGGATCATAGTAAAAAACAGTTAACAAATTAATTAAAATAAAACCAAAACCAAGTAAAGTAACAACGTTTGGAGCCATCCATAATGGGAAAATTTGAACAAATTGTTGCCAAAAAGGTTTCAAAATGTTTTTTGAAATCCAAGAACGATCTTCACTTTGATACCTAAACAATTGATATTAGTTCATCTCATCTCATTAATATGTTTAAATGTAAACAATGATTTTTTAAATCAGCAATTACATACTTGTATTCTTTCAAATTCTTCAAAGAATTATAAGGAATGAAATAACCCATTGTTCACTTCAATAAATACACAACAATACTTCTCTTAGTGGACTAATTTGAACTGAACAGACAAATTAAAAGAATCAATTGTTAATTGTTGTTTCAAAAATTTTATGTCTGTCAAACCCTTTTCATGTGAAATTATAAAAAGAAAACGCAGGTTCGATTCACCAGATGGGAAGTGTTTTTTTTTGTTTGAAAAATGAAGTTTTAGTTGGTATATACATATATTTGTGGTAATTCTACAATAAACAGAACTGGGTTTTGATTTTTAGTTCAATCTCTATATATGAATAGTTTCATCTCAATCATCTCATTTACAAGTTGCCAACATTTTCGATATAACTGATAATAATTGATCATTCTCACAAGCAGCAGCAACTCTTTCTTTATCATTTAATTGTTTATTTACTTGGTTTTCACTTTGGTGTGTCCCTTCTTTCAATAAAATAGTGATTCTAAATCTTGGTGGTAAACTTCTTTCTAAACGGACTCTAATACCTAACCCAATTAATGTAGCTAAAGAACAATGTGTAATAGTCGGCGTTATTTTAATCAAAACTTCAGCCATTTCATTCTTATTCCCAGTATCGAAAACTGTAATATCTTTCAAATTAACAACAGCTAATTGACCTAATGTTAATGGATGCTCTGGATCTGAAATGGATGAAATCAAATCAAAAATCTCTTGAGAATCAATAGGATCAACAGAATCTTCATCGTCACTAATTAAATCAGGCTCAATTTCTTCGTCATTTTCTTCAACTTCAGCAACTTCATTAGAAACTTGTGGAATATTATCATCAATTGATAACGTTAGTAATGCTGTTAAATTTGGATTTAGAAGTGTTTTATCTTCAGTTGTTTGTTTAGTATCTTCTCTTTTAGGTAATAGGCTTTCATCTATAACATTTGGATTGGCATTAATAACATCACTCATGGTTTCAGATATTTTCTTGTTGTTATCAACCTGATTTATTTAGTTGTTAATATTCAGTTCTGTGCTTTAAAATTCCTGTTTTATTATATGACTAATCAATGACTAATATCATTACATAATATTTTAATTAGATGTGGGTTTAACATATAAAAATACAATAAAAGTTACTTTACTGGCAATAAATTTATTATTTAATTTCTATAATTAATTTGTTTTTTTACAAGACACTTTGAAACACTTTTTCAGACGTAGTTTTATAAAATTTTAACAGAAATAATAATTAATCTACGTCAGTTTAAAAAAAAAATATAATACATTACTTCACTTATGTTGATCTAATGTTTTAGTAACTGCAACATTTTGAGATTTTTCAGCATATGAAGTTGTTGGATTCCATTTTCTAACATTTCTGATTTCATCAGAAGAATAACCAGGTACACGAATATTCCAATTTTTTTCCAAATTTAATTGAACATCTTTAACTGCCAATTGATCGGATTTTCTATGTTTAACCAAACGACATGAGAAACTAGTCAAGTTTGTAACAAATTCATCAGCAAGATCCAATAATAAATCTTCAACATCACCATCCATAGTAATAGCATCATCACCTTCATCAGCACCAATTGTTTGAACTAATTCATTCAACTTACGTTTAGATAAAACTCTATTACTTTGTGGTTCATATGGTGGTAATTTTAAAATCGTTGGGGTTGTGATTGCAGGTGAATTTAAACCAGGTGTTAAAGAATGAACATTATTAGCTGTAACATTACCACCACTTAAAGCTGGACGATTTGTTTGTGTAGTATTGTTATTAGTTATACCATAAGTAGTAGTTGGTGTTTGTTGTGGTTTCACATTTATTTGAGGTGAAGAAATTGGCATTATAATTGCAGGCGTGTTTGGTTTAAAAGTGTTAGAAGTTGGTACAGTCATACCATTGTTTGTATTGTTATTATTCAAACCAGAATTATTGATATTATTCAATGTGGTATTCATATTTAACCCATTGGCTTTACCACTAGTTGGATTAACATTAACAGTATTCAATGGAATATTTGTTGTCGTTTGTTGACGATTATTAGTTGTATTTAAAGGGTTTGGTTGTGGTGTTCCACTACGTGAAAGGTTGACTAATTGTTGAGGTTGAATTTGTGGCATTTGTTGAATTGGAGTTTGTGATTTTACCTGTTGTGTGTTTTGTGGTGATTGAATTTGTTGTTGTTGATTAACATTTGAACTTAAATTTTGATTACTTCTAGCAGTACTCAAGTTAATATTAGAATTAGTTCTGCTTGGTGCATTGCTATTGATAGGAGTAGAGGAATTGGAAACAACATTAGCAGAATTTGAATTTGAAGAAACCTGTCTTTGAACATTTTGTTGTGATGTTTGATTTTCTTGTTGTTGACTGTTAATAACACCAGTTTGTTGTAATAAATTTTGCATAGCTTTTTGGTATATATTATAACGTTCTTGTAATAATTTTTCTTGGTGCAATAATCTGTTCATTGCATCTTGTGGTAATGAAGTTTTCTTTGCATCAGCAATTATTTTCAAATTTTTTTCAAATTCACCAATTTTTTTCAGTAAAGATTGATATTGCTGAACAGGAGTTAATTGTGGTTGTTGTTGTGGAGTATTAGTATTTGCTATATTGGTAGAATTTTTATTGACAATAGGTGTATTTGGAGTAGAAGAAGTTACTTTAGAATTGACGTTGCTGCTAGTGGCAGGTACAGCTGTGTTATTATTAGTATTTGTGGTGGTATTAGTTTGGGGTTGCGTTGGTGTATTTTGTCTTTGAGGTTGAATTGGTTGGGATTCTGTTGAGAACTGTGGTTTCTGTTGGACTGGTTTCTTTTCAGATTGTTGTTGAATCAATTGAGGTGAAGATGAAGATTGCGCTGCAGTTTGTTGTTGAGTTGGAGTTATTGCTTGTTGTTGTTGAAGCTGAGGTGATGAAGGCTGTGAAGATAGGGAGGTGGTTTGTTGAGATAATTGAGGACTTGAAGGTTGACTACTTTGTTTAACCTGTTGCTGTTGTTTGTATTGTAACAACAATTGTTTGATACGTTGAGCTTTTTTTAAATGTTCTTGACCTGCTGGTGTATCCATACCCAATTTTCTAGCTTCTTCTAAGGAAGCAGAGCACTGTAAAATCAATCTTTGGATTTGTGCTGGTTGTAGTGCAATATTTGAAGCATTGATACGTGGACTTTGACCTGGTGGCGTGGAACCTTGTTGATTTTGTTCCTGATTTTGTTGTTGGTTCATATTTAAAGAAAAATTGATATTTTGAATAGTAAAAACAAAAAAAAAAAAATGGAATCAAAATTATCAGGTCTTATAATTTATGATGGCTTCTTGAAAAAGGCTAAAATAAACTGCTAATTTGCTAATTTATTTGATGATTGATTTTGTAATTATTTGATGATGTTTGTTGATGTTTTCAAAATTTGAACGTTCAAAAAACTCTGATATATAAAATTTCCTAAATAGGTAGTTTTCCAAAAAAAGAAAGCTTCAAATATCAGTCACATGACATAAGTTTTATGGCGCAGTGGATTTATCTCTTGCAAAACTTTTAAAGATGCTGAGTTCGAATCTGCCCAAAGTTGATTTGTGTTTTGTATTTTGTAACAGTTTAAATCTTTTACCGATGGAAAAGTGTTGATGATAACTTATTGATAAGAGGGAATACAATACAAAATGGGTATAGAAACCCAACAAAGAAAGAATGTACTAGTTGCTATAGGTGGTGCATCTTCAAGTGGGAAAACCGTACATTACTGGAATTTAGTCATCAGTATTATAAAACATTAACACTTTCTTTAGACATTGGCAAAGTTACTACATTCAATTCTTAAAGATTCACAATTGATTCATGAAGATGATTTTTATAAGGTAGGATCTGCGTTTTGTTTTGGCTCTCATATAGTCGATTATTAACAACTTTTTTCAAGCATGATTCTGAAATTCCAATAGATGAGGCTACAGGTGAACAAAATTGGGATTGTCCAGAAGCCATAGATTTTGATTCATTTGTTCAAGAATTACAACATTTAAAACTTCATGGTAAAAGACTAAAGACACAGCCATCAACAGAAACTAATAATGCCACTTTGAGTAAATTTGGAATCCCTTCTGATCTAATCTCTACAATTGAACAATTATCAATTTTGAATCAAGATATAAATTTAATATTGGTTGAAGGTTTCATGTTATTTCATGATCCACATATTATCAAACAATTTGATACTAGGATTTTTTTAAGAGCATCTTATGATACTTTGAAAACTAGAAGAAATAATAGATCTGGATACCAAACACAAGATTCATTCTGGGTTGATCCTCCAAATTATTTCGATAACATTGTATATCCATCATATGTTAATTCCCATAAGCATTTATTTATTGATCAAGATGTGGAAAAAGAACTAGATCCAAACATCATTGTCCCCTTGAAAATTGAATCATTTTTAAATAATTCTGGTGTTAAAATGGAAGAGATATTGTCATGGTCCAATGATGTGTTATTAAAACAGATAAAGAATTTATAGAATATTAATATAGACAATGATAAATAACTCGTTTTATAAAATCTAAACTTTATTTTTAATGTACAAACTTAACTATGTATTTAAATATTTTAATGCTTCTTTGATTTACTCTTTTTGGTCTTCTTCACACTCTTCATTTCACTTTCATAAATTTCACTAGCAGTTTCTGTTTGTTTTCTTTTTGGATTTTTATTCTTCAAGGCAACAACATTACCAGTCTTAACAGCTTTCTTTAACTCTTTATCATTCAACTCAACATCACCTTCTTCAATATTATATTTATCCAAGTTTAAAGAATTAATCAATTCTCTTTGTTTTTCTTTTAATTCAGAAACTGCTTTTTTACCTTCACCAATCAATTCATCTTCTAAATCATCTTCTAATTCTTCAAATTGTGGAGTAATATCTTCACCATTCATTTCAGCAACAATTTCATCTTTAACTTCTGGCATAGTTTCTTCAATAGATTTGCTTAACAATTCTCTAAAATAAGTTGAAATCTTTCTAATAATCTTAGCAAACATGGCAATACTTTGGTTTGGTGCTAACTTCAATTCTTTAGAAATATCATCAATAGCCTTATGTTGTAAACCAATAGACAACAAAATAGCATTTTGAACACTGGACAGTTTAACTTCGTTGATTCTACCAGTAAAATACAATAATGCGATCATTGGCAACATATCAACAATAACATGATAATCCAATAAATTGTTGGAATAAGATTCCAATCTCTTCAAATCAAATGGAGAGAAAATATTATATAATTCATCTTTGTTTAATTGTGCTGGTTCAGAAGTTTCAACAGATTTAGTAGATTCAATAACATTCAAAGCTTGGATAGCAGTGAATTTCTTGAAATCATAAGACATCAAATATAAAAATCTCTTGTGGAAATCCTTAGCAAATTCTTGTAACCATTTGCTTTCTCTACCTTCCAAAGTGTTAATCATCACACAAGTATGTTCACCTGTTAAATCATTTGCAGTTTGACGCAAATAAACAGGAACAAATTTGTTATTTTTCCAAAATTTGTGTAATGGACCAGTCAAACCATAAGAAACACCCAAGTAATGTAAATAATGTGGATTTTTTTCAGATAATTTCAAAAGTAATGGTGGTAAAGTTTTGGCATCTCTTAATTTAACATCATCCTTTAACAAATTAGCATTTTCTAATTCACGATCACTAACTCTTTTAACAGTGAAATCTCTTTGTTTGCTATTTTCAGAAATATCAGTGAACTTACCTTCATAGTAATCACGTAATAATTCGATAGCTCTGGAACCGTAACCCATACCAGCATAATCTGGATTAGTAGCAATTCTAACAACCCTAGCACCACTTAAACTGGCAAATTCATCATCTTGGAATTGTTGAGAAACTAACCATGGAATCAAATCACCACCAGCTCTTTGACCACGACTTAAACTATTACGAACACTTTCTTTGGAAATTTCACCTTCAAGAGCAATTTGAACAACACATAATGGATCTGGGATTCTACCTTCTTTTGGATCAATTGGAGGCAACAAAACAAATAACTCATGAGCTGGAGCATCACTCATCAATTGTAGATCATTTGGTGAGTTTTTATAATGAGATGCAACATATAAAGCCATCATTTTTTGTAAGAAATTTTCAGAAACTGGATGGTATGAAAATAAAGTATCTCTATTAACAATGAATAAGTTACATTGGGATGGATGTGGAGTACCTCTAGCAGCAAAACGTGGGTTTTTGGTCAATGAAACATCTAAACATAACAACTTATTCAACCATTTTTCAACTGGATCACCTGGTGCATATCTAATAGGTTCATCTAAAGATAATTCACGCAAAGTACGACCAATAACTTCATTGTCATTCAAAGATTTGTTATCTCTAGAAATAACTTCAGTATCATCACCTCTGCTACTGGCTGAAGATTGTTCACGTAATTGTTGAATCAATTTCAAAGACAAAGATCTACCAGTACCTTCATAACCGTTTATAGTAGAAGCCATAAAGACTAAATATGGGCCCAATAACTTTTTGACAACAGGTAATGGAATAGCAGCAGCCTCATCAATAATAACCAATTCTGCTTGACCAAGGACATGTGAATCATTTGGATGAATATATTGAATAGTTTGTCTGTGATCTCTTTTAATATCAACTCTAACAATAGCCTTGTTAAAAGCTGGGTTGGTGGATTGGATAATATCATAATCCAAATGTTCTTGATAACCTAAAGCATCAAACCCTTTAAAAATGAATTCAAACAAAGTTTTCAAATTTTCTGGAGATGGTGAAGTAACAAAAATGTTTGAATAACCATGAGAAACAGCTGCTGAAATAGAAATACCCAATGCAGCAGATTTACCTCTACCTCTACCAGCTGTTAAGGTAACAGTGGATCTCAAAGTTTTCTCAGAAATAGCATCAATGAAAGTTAAAATAGCTTGAGCTTGGTTGACAGTTTTGGATAAAGCAACTAAAGATCCAGCAGGCTTAACATCAGCTAAAGATTCTTTCAAAGTTTGTAGTTCTTGTTGCTTTGGAGTTAATTCATCATCATCTTTTGGGGGTAAGGCCTTAACGTTTTTACCACCACTCAAAGGTAAAACATTCAATTCATCATCCACAACCAAACAATTCTCGCAAGAACCTAGAGATAAAATGAATCTTTCATTGAAACGAGCGACAACATCATTGTGAGCTTCAGTTCTATAACGAGAATGAATATCCATACTCATAGTGTATAACTGTTTCAAAGAGGACATTGATTTCAATAATAAAACAACAATACCACCACCTTCAACAGTTTCAATAGTTCTGGCTAACAAATTTGGAGTCAATGCTTCAAAATCTTGTAAAATACACATACCATAAGTATTACCCAAGATTTTTTCAGTTTCCTTATAGTAAACATATCTAATGTGTTGATTAGAGATGAAAGCTTCAAATGGATCTTGTTCATTAGCTTCTCTGATACCTCTTTTAACATCTTTTTTAATTTTTTGTTCTCTTTTCTTTCTGTTGGAAGTAAAACCTAATAACTTCTTCTTATAGGCCCATAAAACAGATTTATTCATCTTCAAATCAGCAGACATCATCAAGTAATGCAAGTTTGGCAACTGATTCTTAGCCTTGTCACCAACAATGACGAAGAAAGAACGTTGCTTTTCTTGCACACCATTACGAATCAACGCTGGAATACGGGAGTCAATGACCTTCTTACCCATAGTTTTTATATAATTTCTAGCAAGGAAAAAACTCTGATTATATTGAATAATAATAATAAGTTTATACATCATTTGTGTCTTTAAAATTTTTTTTGGAACCTACTTCCGAGGGAGATGAGATGCGATGCGATGAGACATTTCCGGGGGTCAATAGATTTCCTAGTTATTTGGATATTATCTGGGAAACCTCGAGAATTTCGAGTGAATTTTTTATCTATTAAAATCTTTGGTATTTATTCAATTGTTTGGTAAAGTTTTTGTGTTGTTTCATCGAGTATTATTTTTGTAATTAGCCTCGGTATCTTCTTTTTTTAATAATTAATACCGATAGATTTAATGGTAATGCAGAATAATTAAAAAATAGATAATTCTTCCTAATCTGAATACTGGAATCAAAATTGTCGAGAAGATGGTAGGCTTTTCTATGAAGATTGAAAGACATGAGTCCAATGAGACCGTGAAACTACCTTTGAAGAACGGAAATGGTGATAGCACAGCTTTAATACCGTTAGCTCAATTAGTGAACACAGTTCCTGATTTTAACAACGGCGCTACTGTTAATCTACATCCATTGCTATTAAATGGTGATATGCAAACTATTTATTTAGGCCTTGCTGATTTCTCAAAAAAGTTCCAAGTTTACTATGGAAGAAGAGTTATTCATTTCAAAGACGGTGGTTCTACAGCAGCAGATTTTGTTATCCCTGAACCTGAATCCAAAGATGAGTTCGAACAGCAAGTGAAACAAAATGTACCTGAAGATTACCCAAAATTACATCCAAGAACTAGATTTTTGTCACCAGAAGAAACTAAAAATCAAACCTCAAATGATACAAAACCAATGGTGTTAGTGCTCCATGGTCTTGGCGGTGGATCTCATGTTCCAAATACAAGATCATTATGTGATACTTTAACAAAAGACCATGGGTTTGATGCAGTAGTGTTACATACAAGAGGCTGCGGTGGATCCAAGCTAACATCACCAGAATTATTTTGTGGTTTAGCTACTGATGATATCCGTGATTTTGTCAAAGAATTGAAGAATAACTATCCGAATAGACCTTTGTTTGGTGTTGGTTTATCATTTGGTGGTGCTCTTTTAGCAAACTATGTTGCAGAAGAAGGTCCCAATTGTCCATTAGTTGCTGCTGCTGCGTTATCAAGTCCATGGGATTTTGTTGATTCTGCATACCATGTTTCAACAAGACCCTTATCTAACTTATTGTTTAAAAGTGTCATCTCTGGTTTTTTATCTGATGTGTTAAGAGATAATCGAAAGGAATTACAAGCTTCATCTTTTTTTAAAGATGAAATGTTCACCAAAAAATATGATTCAACAGTGGAATTTGACAATGAAATCACAGCTCAATTTTATGGTTTCAAAACGGCCTTTGATTATTACAGAGCTGCAAGTCCAGTATCAAGAATGAAACATATCCACACACCATTCCTTATTGTTAACTCGTTTGATGATCCAATTGTTGGTGTTGATTCTATCCCAATATTAGATTCTATTGCAAATCCACATGTTGTTTGTATCAAGACTAATATTGGTGGTCATGTTGCTTATATTCAATCAGATGGTGAATTATGGGCCTCAAAAAAGATTGGTCAGTACTTTAAGAACTTTTATGATACTGTTGATACCACAAAACCAATCATCACTGATTATAAAGATCCTGTGTCAAAATTTGATAACAAATTACGCAGATTATAGATTAAAATAATAGATTATACATACACAATATACCATAAATTATGGCAAATATTCATTTCAAATCACCAATTAACTCTCGAAAGTTTTCAGTATCAACTGGAAAAGCTCCACAGCATCCACCAACAATACCTAAACTGGATTTGAACTTTTTTAACCGTTCTTGCTCTTTTGTAATTTGCTTTAAATGTAAATCAGTAGATTCCAACCTTGAATCAGCACGTCAAGTCAAGTCTTATGAATATGATGAACACTTTAACTTCTTGTAATTTTGGAATATATTCGAAAGCATGAAATCAACATCTGGGGAATTGAATATGGTTTATAATCCCAGTTTATTTGTGTCGGTACAAATGTTTTTTTACCAATCTGTGCTTTATATTCAGTAGTAGCTATTTTAGTTAATTGAATAGACTGATATAAGCCTTCTCAAGGTCAACATTCTTTTTAATTAAAAACTCATTATATGATTAGTAACTATCTGTTAAGATAATCTTAGCTCTATGTTTAAGATAATCTTTGTGAAGTTGAACACTTTCTTCAGGAACACAGCTAAACCAGACCATAAATCAACTTTAACGTTGACACCTTTTGTTTCTAATTCAGTACCAAATTATGTATCACTAACACTTGGTTCTGAGAGAAGAGTTTTGTCCATTGGTATAAATATAGGGAGAAAACGAGAAGATCAAACAAGAAGTTGCAGAAGAAAAAGCTTTACTCAAGACTAAGCCGTTCTACTATAGATTTATTCTTCCTGGTGTTGGTTTCTCTCATGTTTATTCATATGAATATTTTGTTTTTAATTTGTTAGTTAACTTATTTAGATTCTTTAATAGGTTTTATAACTGCTAAATAAAATTAAACCGTAGTCTAGAAATAAAGAAAGAAAGAAGTATGTATATGCATGCGTATGTATAATCATACAGAACGATTCATTTAATAAACATTTCATAAAATATGCTTAGCAACTAAAACGAACAATTATTTCAGTTTATCAACATAGTCTCTTAGTAGTTCAATATCACAAGGTCTGGTTCTACAACAACCACCGATAATACCTAGGTATTCACCAAAATTTTCAACCCAAGTTTGCGCAACTTTTAAAAATGCTAAATGTAAATCATCACTTTCCAACCTTGGGTCCAAGTACCAATCTTTACCATAATTTATACATTCACCAGAGTTTGGATACATAATTATCTTGGTATTATTTTTTCGCAGATTGTTTGACCCTTTAAAATCTAGTTTTTTCATATTTATTGCAATGTTTTCAACAATTTGAGTAGACTCAAACAACTTACAGCAGTTAGCACCAATTGCTACTAAATATTCATCAGCCTCATTGTTTAAGAACTCAATCACATCTGACCATTTGCTACCAATTGTTGTTGTTCATCATAACAAGTGCAAGCCAAGTAATAACATTTTTTGTTCTCTACGCTTTGTTCAGAGTTTAGCTTGTTCATCATTTTCACCAAAATCTTAATTTCTTGTAATTTTGGAATAGATTCAAATGCAATGATATCAACACCTTTATTTTCAAACATAGTTTTTAACTTTAAGGCGTGAAAATTTTCAATATCTTCATCAGTAGCACCTTTGTATTCCCCAGTATATTCAGACATATCACATAATGCAGCACCATAAGATGCAATAGACCCACCAACAAAGACATGTCTTCCAGTATTTTTTTCATATATATTTCTTGCATTAACGGCAAGCTCAACTGATTTCTTGTAAGCATCTTCTGGTTTGAAACCACGTTCAACCAAGGCTTTATCAGCTAATTGATAACTGGCAGTTAGGATTAGTTCAGCTCCACTCTCTAAATATTGCAAATGAACCTGTGTAACTTCTTCTGGGTGTTTAATAACTGCTAAACCAGACCATAGTGAATCTTCTCTTAAACCTTTAATTTTCTTTTCAAGTTCTGTACCGAACCCACCATCAAGTACTAATGGTTTTTGTTTGAACCTTTCTTTGATTAATGACATATCAGAATAATTGAGAAATGGACAGAATCAAGTGTTTTTTTGTAATATAAAGAGACTCAATAAAAAAAGTACTGTTAAATCCTCATTTCTTTAAAATAATGACTGTTCAATTGTTTAAACTTTATAGGTTTTGTGGGTATGAATCATAACTTTGATCCATTGCTATGTGCGGAAACAATAACTATCAAAGAAATGCACTATACTGCAATAAAAGTTGATACTTTGTAGAACATATTACATAACTCAGTATTAGAAGTAGTCCTATGAGCTTCTTAAAACTCTAACATTGTATCTTTTGAGAATAATTAACCAAAAATTGCAAGAATATAGGTACTTACTACCATGAAACATGAGAATTATGCTCAGTAAACTTTTGAATCTGCAAGACTTGATGATTTCTTGTCAGAAATATTAGGAGCCTTTGCAAGAAACTTGTAGGTTCTTATTGTTCTCTATAGAAGCCTGCTGTCACTTACCTTTTATGAACAGAACTCTAGAGTTGAACAAAGTGGTAATGGAGATCATTTCAAACGAGAAGACATTTCTATGCAGGAATTCCCTGTGTTGGTATTTATGTACAAAATATTTATGTCAACATAACAGGTTACTTATCCCACTTTGTAGTATGCAAGAGCTTTGGTTAAAAGTTATATCTCATGGTTCATGAGTTTATGAAGCCTTATAGGAGGCTGGAGATTATACACATGGGAAACTGAGTTTCCTATCACACCAAGCACTAATTTAGGAAAGACTGGTTCTTTTTATCAGCGTTTGGTGGCCCCATTCCCATCTACTTTAACGTGATATTTTCCGTAAAAATAATAGAAACAGTAATACTCATACATTTTTGTTTCCAACGTAAAAGCCAACAGAAACTTCCCATAGTCCTAAAAAGATCACCACTGTGTTCGTTAGAATGGCTTGACTTACACACTATTTGTAGAAGTGCAGATTTTCATTTAGGAATTCCCAGTTGTCAAGCTGCCTGACAGCAGATTCTTGCTTAGATAATGCATACAAATGCATCGATGATGGCAGGGCTGTACATAAAAGATGCAGTGAATTTCTGGTGAACGCCGGTCAAGCTGTACCTCGAAGCTGACTGCGAAATATGTTGGAAATGGACCAGTTTCCTGTATCAAATATCCATTCTTTCACAAGGTATGGATCCTATTAGGATTGATGGTTGTGATTTTAAAGAGTTTGGGAATATTCTCCACAAATTCGTGATATCAATTCATTGTTGCGTAGTTAAACTCTTTATAGTGTGGTTGTAGTGGCTCTGATCTATATTATTTATAAACAGTAATGACAGCAGAATATGTTACTCTTTTGACATCAGGCTTTCTCTATGCTTATCTGAAAAAAAATTACATTACCAAGAGTTTTTTTTTTTTTTATTTTGTGTTCTAACAACTACCTCACACTAGTAATAACCACTCTGGAAAAGGCAAGATGAGTAGTACTAATATTGATCAGATTCAGAAGGCAAGTCCTGAATGTGTTTCAACTACTTTAGCAGCAGATAGCTCAAGTTCATATAATGTCACAGAGAAACAACACAGCAAGGGTTTTTTTGCTGATATCATCGATGGTTTTAGACCATTGGAAAAAAGTTTAGATATTGATCCTAATTGGACTGATGTTGAGAAAGCTAATTATATCTCCTCAAAGGCACCATTAAAAAGATCTTTGAAATCAAGACATCTTCAAATGATTGCCATTGGTGGGTCTATTGGTACTGGTTTATTTGTTGGTAGTGGTTCTGCTTTAAGAAGTGGTGGACCTGCTGCTATCTTGATTGGTTATATCATCGTTGGTGTCATGATGTATGGTACTGTTCAAGCTTTAGGTGAATTAGCTGTTGTTTTCCCAGTTTCTGGTTCCTTCAATCAGTATAATACTAGATTTAACTCTCCTGCATGGGGGTTTACCATGTCTTGGAGTTATATGCTGACATGGGTCTTAGGTTTCCCTACAGAATTAGTTGCTGCTTCATTGTGTATTAAATTTTGGAACACCTCAATTAATCCTAATGTTTGGGTTGCAATATTCTTTGTGTGTATATCATTAATCAATTTCTTTGGGGTTAAAGGCTATGGTGAAGCTGAGTTTTTTTTCTCAATTTTGAAAGTTTTGGCAATTATTGGATTCATCATTTTTGGTATTATCATCGATTGTGGTGGTGGTCCAACCGGTGAATATATTGGTGGTAAATATTGGCACAATCCAGGTGCTTTCCATCATGGTTTTAAAGGGTTTTGTTCTGTTTTTGTTACTGCTGCTTATGCTTTTGGTGGTACAGAATTAGTTGGGTTAGCTGCTGCTGAATCTGAAAACCCAAGAAAGACTTTACCAACTGCAACTAAGCAAGTTTTTTGGAGAATCTCTTTGTTTTATATTTTGTCTTTAATTATCATTGGTCTATTAGTTCCCTATGATGATGAGAGATTATTAGGATCTGGTGGTGATATAGCGTCTGCCTCTCCTTTCGTTTTAGCTATTAATACTGCACAGGTTAAAGGATTACCATCCCTTTTTAATGCTGTTATTATGGTTGCAGTTCTATCTGTTGGTAATTCTTCAGTTTATGCTACATCAAGAACATTGTCTTCTTTATCAGAACAAGGCTACGGTCCAAAATTCTTAAGTTACATAGATAAAAGGGGTAGACCAATGGGTGGTATCTTGTTCAGTTTATTTTTTGGGTTATTAGGCTTCTTAGCTGCTAGTCCAAATGAAGATTCTGTTTTCTCATGGATGTATTCTTTATCTGGTATTGCTGCTTTCATGACCTGGGGGTCTATTTTGTTATGTCATATTAGGTTCAGACTTGCAATGCACAAACAAGGTAGAAGTATAGATGAACTACCTTTCAAAGCACAGGGTGGTATTTGGTTATCCTGGATTTCTTTAGGGATTATAGTTTTAGTATTGATTTGTGAATTTTGGGTTGGTTTATTCCCAGGTGCATCTGCTGATGTTTATAACTTTTTCCAAACTTGGTTATCATTACCATTAATTATTGTTATGTACTTTGGTTACACATTGTACAAAAAAAAGTTTATCTTTTTACTTCCTTTGGATAAAGTTGATCTTGACAGTGGTGGAAGAGAAATTGATATTGACCGTTTAAAGCAAGAAATTCGTGAAGAGAATGAGTACATAAAATCCAGAGGTTATTTATATAGAATTTATAAGTTCTGGTGTTAATCAATGTCTTTAATGTTGTGTTTGATGAACCAACATCTGGTTTAGATTCATTTACATCAACTAATCTATTGAAATTGTTACATAACTTGGGTATCAATGAAAAAAAAAACTATCATCTTGACTATCAAGCAACCAAAATATGAAATTTTCTTTGAGTTTGATAATACTTTATTATTAGCTATTGGTAATGTTGTTTTTGATGGTGCCCCTTTGAAATTGATTGATTATTTCTCTGCTCAGGGTTTAAACCCACAAGATAAAGATACAAATTTTGATGATTATTTATTAGATACTGTTTCAAATAAGAATAGAAAGCTTGTCGATAGTATTAAGATGGAATATAACTCGGCTTACAGGCCAGATGCTTCTAATGTTGGTAATGAGAGCTGAAGAATCCATCAGAATCCATTTCAAATAGATTGGGTTTAAGAACATACCTGTCTATCCAATTGGAAAAATCACATTTGTATATGAATATAAATATGGTATTTATTCACCGTTAGTTTTTTTAATTTCATATACTGTTAATTAACTACCATTTGAAATTGTTACATCATTGTTTTCAGCATTTTCATTGTTATTGTAAGAAATACACAGATGTTCTTCACAATGTTGTACATGTGTGCAGTTAGTTTGAATACCAGTAAAAGTTAGCACAATTGGGGTTCAACATTTCAAAGGTATTGACGATGGAACTAAATCTACTTTGAATGATGAAAAGGCTATGTTATATCAATATAAGTTAAACACATAGGTGTATTCTTGTTGTATATAGAGTTTTAACATACTTAATGTTGAAAGTTAGATTAAGAATTTTTAGTTGAATTATTGGATAAGTTATATAATGAATAGTAATTAATATATTATCGGTAGAATAAAGATTCATTTCTGATCAACATCAATAATGATCTTACCTTGTGCAAAATGAGTTGATAATTTTTCAAATGCTTTTGAATATTCTGACAATTTGTAAACAGAATCAATTTCAGTTTCAAAAGTACCATCAGATAAATATTTGATAGCATCATCCATGAAACCCGGCTCAATTGCAGAGAATGTATAATTATAACTTCTTAAGAATGGTAAAACTTTAAGAAGCATAGAAGTACTGAAAAAGCTGAATATAGACTTGTTATAATCAGCAATATAGTCACCAACAATTGTGACATAAATAGCATCAGTTGATTTAGGTTTTAAAATTTTATCAATAACAGGGAATAGGTCATTACTCCCAACACAATCAATTATTAAGTCAAATTTGTCTCCATTAAAATCAGTCTCAACTAACTCGACGGCAGTTTGTGCAACATTTTGAGTTTTATAGTCAATAACAACATCAGCACCTTTTGCTTTGACTCTTTTAGTTGATGAAGTTGAATTAATACTAACAATAGACTTAACATTATGAATTTTTCTTAATAGTTGAATAACATAACCACCAACAGAAGTACCACCACCAATAACTAAAACTCTTGAATTTTCAGTTGGTTTATGAGAATGTCTTAAAGTAGTCCAAGCGGTACCAAATACCAATGGGAAACTAGCAGCTTCAGTAAAACTTAAATTTTTTGGTATTTTTGCATAATTTTTGCTTATTTTAGAAGTATCAATTTTCAAATATTCACTAATAGTACCATTTGGTGAATAAATTTCTTCAAATAACCCACAAATATCATCACCAACAGTAATATCTTTAACATTAGTACCAAGAGCAATGACTTTACCACTATAATCTCTACCAATCCCTTTCAAACCTCTTTTGAAAAAACTAAAATAATATGAAGTATTATATAATATTAGATCAACAGGATTTAAACCAGCAGCATGTATTTTAACAAAAATATCATTTGGACCTAATTCATCAGGAATTTTTAAAGAAAAATCATGTAGTTCCAGTGGTGCACTAGAACTATAATAAGATAATCGTTTGAAATTGTAGACTTTTGACATTGTGTAATCAATTAAATCAATTAAAATTTTACTTGATAATGTGAACTAGCTTTGAATCCATATTCCAATTAAACTGCTTTTATAGTTTTTTGAAGCTTATTAATGATATCGGAATTAAAAAATGGCGGAATTTACGGTGTTAAGTAATTGATCAAATTGCAAAGAAATATTTGATGAATTGTATATAATATATAGCTCTCTTTATTGTTTATGTATATGTGTGAAGATTTTGTTAAAAGTTGATGACACAGAAGAAATTTTTTTGATCTTTAAAGTTTGTTCTGAACTGTTTCCTATTATATGGAAATATAACAATAAATCATATTATCAGAGCTTATGATATATAAGTAAACCAAACAGAATTATCTGATCAATTTATGTACACTTCTATACCGATTATTGATACAAACAACTTGTAAGTTGTACAATAGTTTTTATATTTTAAGTAACATAATATAAGAATTACTGTAAAACAAACAAATGTATGAATCTTATACGTCTACCATTTCATGTATTCTCAATATAATGCTATTTTTCACAATTCATAAAACCTCCAGACTTGTTTGAAATTTCCTATAGGAACTTCGACCGTAGTGAGTGTACACCCTTACATTCATCCTTCCATGCGTTTTCCAGGTTTTCATTATTTCCCAAAAAAGGTTTATGAAGGTTTTAACCGGCAAATATTCAAATGAAACTTTGACTATTTGTAAATTAGTAAGGTAATGAAAAGGTACAGGTACAGATCGCAAACTCATTGAATTATGACTCCTTCTTACGCTATACTATTTTGATACATTGCAAGGCTCCAAATTATATGTCATTAGTAGTTAATCTAACCAATCATTTGGTGTCAAATGACTGTTTGAAACATATTAACTTCAAAAAAAAAACGGACGCATATTTATATGCAGTGTTTAGTGCCCGAACGGAAAAGTATAGAAGATTTGTAGCTGGTGAATAGTTTCAAATGAATTGTATGAGTAAATCAGAGAAGATGGTGTTACAGTTATCCACTTGTTATCTGAGATTTTTATAGTTCAATAGCTCTTTCACCAATTAGAATTTTGCTATATTTTCTAAGCTTCTGCTGCGTCTAAACCTTGTGCTGCAAGATGACGTTTGTCATTTAAAAAAGCCGTGTTAATTGAATGGTCATGTGACTGTTTTTTTATTTGTAGTAAAAATGGATGGAAATGGGTGAAAATGGATAAAATTTGGTAATTGTGCAATATGATGTAACCTGTATGAACTAACTCAACTAAGGGAAGGAAGTTTTCTTTGCCTAAATTGCTTCTTTTTGTTGTTCTTTTAAGCCTGTTTGAGCCTCAAATTAAAGACGGAGATGAGTTAAAAAAGAGAAAAAGTGTATAAACCTTAATTAATGTTGAATGTAATATAATTATTGTTTTATTAATACTTCATTATTACTATATCTTATTATCTACGAATAAACTATTCATATTAACATTTGGAACTTTCAAGTGTCTGCAGATCTCATATTTGACACAAATTGACGTTGAATAAGTTTTATAAACAGCAAATCTAGAACTGAAACAAAATAACAACAAAATATATTTAAATAAAACAGCACCGACAAGACAAACAGAGAAGTGAACAACACAATAACTATATATAAACAAAACTTGACCAGTCTATCATTACACACTTTTAGAAAAACCAACAGTATCACTATACTTTTGTTTTATTATACGGAATAATTGACGGTAATTGGTTGCTTTGTGAACAGTTGTACACATTGAAAAACATCACACTCATTTTATATAATCTTGTCAACCTAGTTACATTCTTTTCAAAATCTTCTAATTATGCTCTATTTTGACTCTTATTGGCTGCCCGTTGTTGAATTTTCTATTTCTATAGGGTTCCCATTACTGTTAACACTAAAAAGTTTACAACTTGTTCAATTCCAACAACAACAAAATACAGCTCAATGTATACATTTATTAAAATATTGGTTAATTTATTGGGTTTTATTATTTTCATTACAATATATTGGTATTAAGAATCATTTCAGAGTTTTTTTTTCAATTTTTTATTTAATTCAACATAATATTATTCTTCCATATTTAGTGGATTTTTATCAAAATAAATTTTTACACACTACAAGTCAACTGATACAAAAAATTTTCCATTATCATATAACTGAATTGGAGATTGATGAAAATTTAGCTCAAATGTTGGAACAATTATGTTTTAATCCAAATCTTTTAGATTCATTAACTTCATTAATTTCAACTAAATCAACTTCTAATTTATTTCAACAAAAATTAAGACAATTTAGTAATGGAGTTTCAACATCTTCAAATACACTGGATATACCTAAACGCAGATCTTTAAATAGAAAAAAAAAATCTAGTACAAATAGAAAATTATCACCAAATGAACAACAACAAATTCAACAACAATTACAACAACAAGCTGAACAACAACAATCAAGATCTAGATCACGATCAAGATCATCATCAACTTCAAAATCTATTTCTCCAAGTGCTTCTTCAAGAATGTCTTCTTATCCACAATTAAATCCATCTTTACAAATGAGTAGAAATACTTCAATTGATAACAATTCAATCATTAACAAAGATCAACACTACCAATACCTCGATGAATTAACTTACGATATTCAAGATGTCAAATCATTGTCAAATCCTGCATCTTTTGAAGCATTTATTGAAGGTAATAATAATTCTAATTCATCCCATTCAAGAAAATTTGTTTCTGGATTTAGCTCAAAATCAAAAGAAAAATTGAGAGGACTTTGGGATATTTAAATTTTTAATGTGTTTTATGCTTTATGTGCTATATATTTATGAACTATATATTCTGAATTTTATTAATGACCTTTTAAATTGTCTATTGTAGTATTAGTACATTACATTCTCACCAATCACAAGGGTTATTATGCATATTTCAGATGCAAAGAACAATTTGACATTAGTATTAATGTTGACATCTATGGTCGGTCTAAGTTATGTTATTACCACTAACTAAGAAAGCTCGTGTAATAAGAGAAGTATTCTAAATATATCATAAAGTTAGTTACAGTATGGTATGAGAAATCTTCTGAAGTATAATAACTTAGATTATAACTCATAGTTTTTGGCAGATTAAACGTCAAATACCAAAAAATTTAAAGAATATCTCAACAAACAAAAACTAATCATTCCTTTTACATCATTATACAAAGTTAATTTCAATAACGACTTAATAGAACATTATTATAATTATGCAATTTATACAATTAAAAAAATAGTCACATGACTTATCACATGATGTAAATGTGCCACGTACCGATTTTGTTGATAATTTTGAAAAATACATTAAAATTGGACGAAAAATAATAATAATAAAATCATAAAGATCAATTAGTTTACCCAACCATAAACAAAAGCCATGTTGAGTTTATTCAAATCATTCACTCCACAAGTTTCTCATTTCACAACTTCATCCCCATTTGTTGGGTTTGGTGCAAGCATTTTTGCAAGAGGTTATAAATTAAAAACTCATAGAGCTACTTATAAAAGATTTAGAAAAACTGCTAATGGTTATAAAAGAGGTATGTCTTGTAGAAGACATGGTAATGCTGGTTGGAGTAATAGAGCCCAAAAGTCCATCACCGGTTGGGCTCCAGTTTCAAATGTTCATAGACAAAGATTAAAATCTTTATTACCATATTTATAAATTAAATGATTCTTACATGTATATATATAAAATAAACAGGGGTAATTCAACTACAAATTGTATGATTTTAAGCTTTTTTTTTATTATTATTTTATTTCTAATGATAATGTTAATATAATTCAACCCAACATGTCATGATTAAATTTTATTAATTTTAGTTTCATTATTTTCTTCATTATATTCGATATCAACCCATTTACCACTTTCTGTATCTTTTTTCAATTCACCAGTTGGGAAATAATGATAGTTTGTTTTCACTGAAATAGCAAATGGAATGTTATCAAATGAAACTAATCTAACTTTGCAATAAGTATTATCATTAATTTTACGAACAACTTTAACAAATTCATCTAAAGTTGGTGTGGAGATACCATTAACATGAGTAATGAAATTTGTGGAACTAATACCATAATGACGGGATGGAGACCCTTGTAATCTATTTGTAACATAAACTTGAGATGGTAAATTAACCATGGATTGACGAACTGCATGATGTGGAGCTTGTAAAATTGCACCACACCATGAAACCAAATGATTAGTTGATTCAACTTCAACTGTTGGAACTTGGATATCTAATTCTTTCTTTTTTCTAACAATCTTAAATTTTAAAAATTTTTCATCACTTGAACTTGGTAAATCAGTAATATTACTAACTAATTTATCATTAATGCTTAAAACAATATCACCAGGTTCTAAAGTGGATTTAACGTTTGGATTTTCTGGAACTGTAACCCTTGCAACTGCTAAAAATTGTAATCTATCTCTACCACTTTCTTCAATTTGTTGAATCCATGATTCAGAAACACCTCTAATTCTTGCTTGAACAATTGGTAAACCAAAAAATTCAACATCAACAATACGAACTTTTGGAACAACTTCATCACGTTGAATACTTTCAATAACATCATTTAATTCAGTGACATCAATACCCATCTTATAAATAGTATCACTTTCTTTACAACCTTCACCTAAAAATGATAACCATAATGCTCTAATTGTACCATCAGAATCTGCTAAAACACCAGATCCACAATTATTAGCAACATTTGTATCAACAACTATAGTTTCCAAATTTGAACCTCTATAACGTGGTGATAAAACATTACGTGGAATATTAATTGTACTAATGTCTGAAACTTTAGTATCTGTAGTTACAACTCTAAAATTGAAATTATAACCAATAAAAGAAACTTTATCACCTCTTTCCAATGGATTTTTACTAAATTTTGGTGTTAAAACTTCAGCTTTAATTAATGATGGATCATATTTAATAATTGAATAATTCTGTGTTGGATGTAAAAAAACAACTTTTGCTGGGATAATTAAAGAATCAGCAAAACAAACATTAACATCTAAACAATCATGTGGAACAACATTTCTTGAAACAATAGCATAACCTTTTGAGGCATCAATAATAACACCATAACCTCTACTTCTTATTGAAGGATATGCATCAATTGGAACATGAATAACAGAACTGATTAAAACAAAACTTTTACTTAATTGGGCCAATTTTGGATCAGAAACTGGTAAATCAATAAATTTAACAGAACTTGGAACAATTGGTTTTGGAGGTAATGCATCACCTAAATCTTGATAATCCCATAACCCAGTGATATCATTTCTTGTTGCAATTCTGAAACTTGAACACCAATGACGATCAATATAAATAGTAGAAATATGAGGAGAATGTAAATCTGAAATATGACGGAATAATAATGAAACTCTTGATCTATCTGGAATTTCTTTCATAACTTGAATAAATTCATCTAAATTGGAAACATCAATATCATTAATGGTATCAATGATCCAACCTGTTGGTTCAGTTTTGTTAATAAAAAAAGAACCAGTGGCATTACTTGTAAAAACACCTTTACATGGAACACCATAAATTCTAGCCATTTGATAACTAACATCATTAAATGAAGCACCAGCAACTTCCAAATATCTTGATGGAGAAATGGCATGTAAATCACCAACTGTACAAGAAACTTTAATGGATTCACCACCTCTTTGTAATTCGATTTCAATATTTTCACCAACTGAAGAATCTAAAATATCATCAACTTTAATAAATGTAGAAATATGGATATTATTAATAGAAATTAAAGTGTCACCTTCTTTAATTTTTCCATCAGCAGGACCTTGAGGTAAAACAACTTCAGCAACTAATAAACCAATATTATTTGGAAATTTTGAACGAGCTAAAGCTTCAGCTTCATTTGATAAACCTAAACGACGACATTCATCAAAAGGTTTATAAATCCATTGTGTTTGAATAGTACCTCTAGTGACAGGTTTTGAATCTTGAATGCATTGTAAAGCTCTTTTAACACGATAAACTGGTAAAAAAAAATCAGTTGAAGCTTCAGTTGATCCACCAGCTTGTAAGGCAATAGCATACCCATTAATATCAACAACTGGAGAACCACTTGACCCACCAGATGCTGATGCAGCAGCTTGTATATATTCAGTATTGAAATCATTATAGGTTAATCCACCATAATCTGGAGCATTACGATCAATTCTTGAGATAAACCCAGCTAAAATAGATAATTTTTCACCAGCATCATTACCAACAACTCTAATTTCACATCCAACTTTTGCTGATTCTGGTTTTAATTCTAAAGCTTGAATATCCATATATTTGATTTTTTTTGGATCAAATTTTAAAAACCCAAAATCATGAACTGGATCTCTATAAATTGGAATAACTTCAACTTCTTCATGATTATCAAATACACAATAACCCCAAAAAGGACCAGCACCAACAACATGTCTATTAGTCAAGATTATACCTTGTTCAGCATCAACAACAAACCCAGTTGCTTCAGAAACAATTGCAGGATCACAGTCAAAACTTGCAGTTTGTGCAAAATGTATAGAAACAACACTCTTCACCACTTTTTGAATGGTTTCATGCCATTTGTTGTTACTATCAAATGTAGAGATTGCCAAGTTTTTATTGATATCGACTTCAACTTCATCTTCTGAAGCATCAATTATTGATATATCATCATCATTAATACCTATAGTTGTGGATACAGTTTCTGTTATAGTACCATTGTTCAATTTTTTTGTAATTTCAGAATTAGATTCTGTGGATAACCTTCTCTTATGAACCATAATTGTACTATATTGTATATGATCTGTTATTCTAGTATGAATGCTATTAAAAATGGGATTTTGTCTATAACTAATGCAGTTAAACTTTTTGTATTGACAGATGCCAGATGTTGAAAATGCTCTTCTTGCAAACCTCCCCAGAGTCTGTGTAAGGCTCCTGTTCATACAGATGAAAATTTAGCAAATAAGCAATACACTAACAAATCCAGTTACCAAAAAAAAAATAGAAACCAGCAGTTAATGAACTCTGTTAAGTAGTAAATTTATAAATTTTTATGTCTTTTTAATTTGATGGCAAAACAATTTTTTTTTATTTATTTTTTTCGGTGAAACTTTTCGGTTTGCGCAGCACAAAATTGATTATGTAATTTATTAATAATTTATATAACATATAGAATCAAGTCTTTGTAGCTATTGTTTGTTTTATTTGTAATACCCATTCATTATATTCTCTGATGTTATCTTTGTTATGATACTGAACATCTTTTGTGATCATATTCCCAAAAGAGAACCCATCGACAATATCATCGGTCCCATAATCATTTTGTTTCTTTAATTCTTTAAACCATTTACTATGTATAATCAAGTCTCTTACAATGTTTAAGCTAGTATTTATCTGATCCAACATTAATCCACCATTTTGTAGTTTGAATAAAGTTCTAATAACTTGTGATTTTGCACCAAGTTTAGTATTTAACACTTTATGATTAACAATAAAATAACAATTTAATATTAAACCACAAATTAATACCCATTCATTAGCAATTTTTGTATAATATTGTTTAAAAGTATCTAAAATATTATTGACAATATTTGTTTCTAATTGAAATTTATTACATAATGCAGTGATTTCACCAGCACTTAGTAATTTAGCAGTTCTTATTGGAGAATTTGTGATACTTGTGGACTTGAATGGTGATAATGATACATCTTTTTTCTTTGGTGTTGTTAATAAATCTTCCATTGCATCTGCTTTCCTCTTTGATGGTGATTCAGCATTCATAAAACTTTCTGGAGGATCAATTGTATTAGCCATTCCAATCAATCTTTTTGTTAATGTGGATTTATTCCTACTTCCAGCAGGTCTACCACCTTTATTTTTCAAAGGGGATGGTGTTTGAGTAACTTGTTGCTTCTTAGTAGAACCAGGTGGTCTACCTCTTTTTCTTGGTGTTCCTTGGGGTGTTCCATTTGGTGTTGAGGCTGTTGAATTGGCAATTGGTAATGATCTTTCAAATACTTTCACTAACGAATTAACAATATCCCTTGGTACTGGTGCAGAATATATATTGATATTATTCAAATTGTATTTATCTTTAAAATGATTAGCTGTTATTATCACACAAACATGTAATCTTGCAATCTCTTCATTTTGTTTTAAATTAATCTTATGTTTTGATGTGTTGTATAACCCTTTGGCCATATTAACGAATTCATCAGGAAATGGTTCATTTAAACGTGGACAAACTTCACTAACAACAGCACTAAATGAATTGTTCATTTTTAATTGTTGTTTTCTTGATTTTGTATGTTTTTAATTTAATGTTTACCGGTATTAATTAATTTTTTAAGAATTTGATAATTACAATATTTGAACTTTACAATAAAACATTAACATGAAAATTTATTTATTTATATATTTATTTATATATTAAATTAATCTGCTAAAATCTTTAATCCTTCTTGTTTTTCTTTAACTATTTTCAAATTTTCTTCAAATTCTTCTTTTGAAACACCAGCTTTCCATTGTAAACCATAAGCATAATGATCTTTTGGAATATATGTTTGACCTTTTTTTCTATAAATTTGTTCTCTTAAAGTCCCACCAGGTACAGGATATTCAGTTTGTGCTAAACCTCTTTTTTGTAATTCTGGAATTAAATAATCAACAATTGATTCAAAAGTTTCTGGAAATACAATATTTGTAAAATTAATACCATCAACAGTTGATCTATTAACAAAATCTTCAATTCTATCAGCTACTTCTTCAGCAGATCCAACATAAAAATTAACACGGAAATCATTATTTGCAATATATCTTCTACTTACAATATCACCTTTTTCATAAAATGCTTTTTTTTTAATGTTTAATGCATATTGTTTAACTTCATCATCATCAGTAATTTGAGTTAAATCTTGATCCCAATCCCAACGAGATAAATCAGGACCACCACCACCAATTCTAGTTAAAGCACCATCTAAATCATGATATGATTCAATTTCTCTAGCTTTTGCAACAGCTTGTTCATGAGTTGGAGCAACAACAACATTTAAAGTTGTTGCAAATTTTAAATGATTTGGATTTCTACCATAAACTTCTTTAGCTAATTTTTTTGTAAATTCAATTTTTGAACGAACATCTTCTGGAGTATCACCTCTTAAATAAACTAATTCAGCATGTTTTGCACCTAAATGTTGACCTTTAATTGATGAACCTGCTTGAATAACTAATGGCATTCTTTGAGGAGAAGGTTCAGTAATTTGAGGTCCTGGAACTTTATAAAATTTCCCATCATGATTAATTTCTCTAATAGCATCAGGATTTGAAAAAATACCATTTTTTCTATCAAATACAACTCCATCATCTCTCCATGAACTTAATAATAATTCATAAACAACTTGTAAATATTCATCAGCTTTTTCATATCTTAAATCTTTTGGAGGATGAACATTATTATCAGTTAATTGTCTACCAGCAGATGGTAATCTTGAAGTTACAACATTCCATCCAATTCTACCACCAGTAATATGATCTAATGTTGCTAATCTTCTTGCAAAATGATAAGGATGTTCACTTAAAGTTGAACAAGTAACACCAATTGATAAATTTTTGGTAGAAACAGCCATTGCTGCAATATAAGCAGTTGGATCATTTTTTGGAAAGTTATTACCAGATTTTGCAGCTTCAGTAAAATTAAATGGTCCTTTATATCCACCATAAATAGCTAAAGCATCACCAATAAATAATCCATTCAATTTACCACGTTCAGCTAATTGTGCTAATTTCACCCAATATTCAGCTTTATAATAATTTCTTGATTGATCTCTTGGATTTCTCCATTGACCAGGGAAATGTAAAACTGGTGTAAAAGCTTCAAAGAAGTTAATAATTAATGGTTCACTTCTTTTAGTTTTTTGTTTCTTTGATGGCATTTCAAACTTAATAGTTTATTGGTGTAGTAACATTGAATATCATGAGCCAACAATTTTTATAGTAAACTTTTCTTCACCTGTTTGTCGCTTATAGAACCATAAAGAGTTGATGTTGAAGATGCATATCTATCAACCCTAATAAACCTCAACCCTAATAAACCCTGATTATGTCATTAAGAATATTATCCTACACTTATTATTTGTTCATTTTGATATATTTTTTATATATATATTTTTATGTAGCTAGTTGCTATCTGTAGGTGTTTCTTGATATAAAATAAGCAATGGATCTTGACCAAGAATAAATCTACTTAAAGCAACAGAACCCACAAAACTTGTAACAAAACCAATTGGAATCCAATATTTATTAAAAAATGGACTCTTATTTGATAATTTTGAACCAATACTGAAAGTTGCAGAAGTAACTAAAAATGTACCAATAAAAGTTTTAAACAATATTTCAGCAGAATTATCACCAACTTTCTTTAAATGTTTTTCACTTTTTGGAACACCTTTTGGAAAATCAGTGCTTATTGGTGATCCTTGACTACCACTTGTTGAAGATGAACTTAACAAATATGTAGAGTTCTTGTTTTGAATTGTAGTATCCCTTATACTTGCAATTGGGTTAAAAATGAATTGTGTATTAAACATGTTTATTCAATATAACAATAGATCAACTTATTAATAGAACAATGGATAAAACAGGCACCCTTTAGTTTATAAATGAATTTTTCAAACTATTTTCCTTGTTGCATATAACTACATATTCATACAAACAAGCAGCAATCAAGGGCTTTGATTTTGTTAATCTAGAAATAAAAACACTAGTGTTCTGTTCTATAAACAATTAATTATTTTAACATCAGCTTTTAATCATTAATAAACAAAT
Organism: Liangdongia dryadoides; assembly: GCA_030579655.1. Taxonomy (NCBI): domain Eukaryota; kingdom Fungi; phylum Ascomycota; class Saccharomycetes; order Phaffomycetales; family Wickerhamomycetaceae; genus Liangdongia; species Liangdongia dryadoides. The sequence continues at coordinate 100,540 of JAKTRJ010000005.1, forward strand.
TTCTGCAATTTTTATGCTTTTTTTGCAGTGCCAATGCTGCAAGATTTATCTTCACCACTTCCTAAATAGGAAGATTATCGTGTACATTATACCTTAAACCATAAATGTTCCGATTAAAGATTTACAATTTCATATTTGACACAAAGTTGATAATTTATTTACTGTGTTTATGTAACCCGATGCGGTTTGTTCAACATAAAGTTTATTTCATGAAATTTTTTAACTCCAAAGATACTTGATTTATTCATGTATTAATATAATTGTTTTAAAATGGATACTGATGATACTTATTGGGAGAAGTTTAATTCTAAATTAGAAGAACTTCATACATTTGCTAATAAAACTGTTGATTTTGAATCTAATGAATCAATATTAAAAATTGGTGAAGATTTAACTTTAAATCAACTTTTCGTTAAAATGGTTGATTATGGTATTGCAAAAGATTATAAACAGGCTGAAAATTTAATTCCATTTAGGACTATTGTTGAAATTTTTCATACAAATCAAGAGATATTATCAATGATTATTAAATTGTACACTAATAATGAAAATAATGAAAATAATGAAAATCTGAACATAACGATAAATCTAGAAGATACAAAAGAACAACTTATTACACAAGTATGTGAAATATTACATATAAATATCAAAACTAAACATTTTAAACATACACTACGATCTTTTATTTATAATAATTCAATAACAGATTCTGAAAGAAAATTAAAAATTATTAAAAATCTTGATGGAAGTTTTAAACTAGTTTATACATTTGAAAATATTTTTCAAATGAAACTTTCAAAATTGAAAAGTATTTTAAATGAATATATTGGATATATTGGTATTCATTCAAAAAGTATAGAAGATTTGAAAATTAAAGCTTGTAAAATATATGGTGCAAATCATGAAATTATTAAAGAGTTACAAGAGAGAAATAGGTCAAAGGGGTGATACAATAATGAAAACATGCATTTATATATATTTATATATATAATTATATAATTATTATAACTAATATTAATTCTTACGTATTATTAATGTATTATATAAGCAGTTAATTGAATATAATCACTAATTATTAATTGAATACATTAATGAACCTAATAAATTGACACATGATAAACTACTCAGATATCATCACCCATTCAAGACTTTTCTCATAATATAACAATATTATCAGGTTCATTTTATAAATAAAATTAAATTAAATTTAAATCACGTGATCTATTTAAGAGATGAGGTAAAAAAAATTTAAATACTTATTATGTTAAAACAATTAAATCTTTACAATAATTTAGAAAACGATTGATTTAAAAATGTCTGAACTTTCAGTTGAAGAATCTAAAGAAGAGAGAAATAGTGTTGAAAATGTTAAACTATTGAACACTGAAATTGAGACAAAGCCAATTAATGATGAAGTTGTTGTTACAACTGATGAAGTATCAAAAGACTTAAATGCTCAACCTGTTGATCAAGAAGCTCAAAAAAATGAAACTGATAGGGTTGAAACGGAAAAATTGAAAGAAAATCAAATTAGTGAACCTGAGTTTTTGGATAAAGTTTTGGAACTAGCAGATTCTAAACAAATAAAAAATGAATCTGATAGTGACAGTGATGAGGATTCAAGTGATTCTGATGATGATTCTGATAACTCTAATGACTCTGAAGATGATGAGGAAGATGGTTCAGAAAAAGAAGTTGAGGATATAAAAGATGAAGGAGAAGAAGAAGTAGATACAAATGAACCAATTCGTTCTAAAAATGAAGTTTTAGATGAAGAAGCACCATCTTTACCTGAAGATTTTAAAATTGAAGATAATGAACAAATTGAAGAAATTGGTTTAATAACTGGGATTGTTGATAAAAGTTTAATTATAAAAGGTAATGCTTCCGGTGAAGTTAAATTCTTGAAAGAAGGTTCTGTTTTATGCCTTGAAGATAAAACTCCATTAGGTTATTTATTTGAAATTTTTGGTCCTTTATCTTCTCCATTTTACAGAATAAAATTTAATAATAAGGATGTATTATCAACATTTACAGATTCTAAAGACTCAAAAGTTTTTTATGTTGTTCCAAAATCAGATTTTGTTATGACTGATACTATTAAAGCTATTAAAGGTAGTGATGCAAGTAATTGTAATGATGAAGAAATTCCAGAAGAAGAACAAGAATTTTCTGATGATGAGAAAGAAATGGAACATAAAAGAGCTCAAAATAAAAAGAAAAGAAATAGAAAAACTGATAATAATAACATTGATGACAAAAAACCTCAAAATAAGAAACAAAATCCTGATACTAGTAAATTAGGTTATCAATCAAGACAACAACGTCAAAGACAACAACAACAACAACCAAGACAACCACAATACCCTGTCCCTCCACAACAATTTCAACCACCACCATTGATGTCTAATCAATTTCCATCCCAATTCCCACCACAACCCCAAATGCTTCATGGAATGCCTCCTATGCCTCCTGCCCCAATGGGGTTCCCAATACCTCCAATGCCTCCAATGCCTCCAATGCCTCCAATGCCTTCAATGCCTCAATTTCCTGGTATGTCACCATCAAACCCAGAACAATGGCAACAAATGCAACAACAAATGCAACAAATGCAACAATTACAACAAATGCAACAAATGCAACAAATGATGTTCCAGCAGTTTTATAATAACAATCAACAACAACAACCACCACAACCTCCTGGACCGACTCCTGGGACACAATGATGTTATCATGTACTATATAAAAATCACAGTCACTGCATACATAATATAAATTTTTTTCAACTTTTAATAAAATTGTATTATACTTTATAAACCTTAAGTAGAATGTTTTTCTATATGAATGAAAAAAAAAAAAAAAAAATGAATAAATAAATACAAGATAACTTTAAGAATCATCAGATTATTTTAGTTGATCATTTAATTCATTTAATGCCTTCATTGATGCTTGTAATGCTTTTTGTGGGAATTGTGCTTTTTTAGCAACATCAATTGCAAATGACTTTTCAGCAATACCATCACCAACCTTAAATGTATATTTCAAAGGTTCATCTTCTGAAGGGTTTTCAACAATAAATTGTTTAAAATTCACTTTTGATGCAATTTTACTACCTTCCATGAAATATTTCATTTCTCTACCATAATGTGTTGCAAATAACCCACGACACTTATTTTTTGTAATTAAATAATCCAAGACACCATATGCAATAGATAACCCTTCAGAAGCACTTGTACCTCTACCAACTTCATCCATAATAGCCAAGGATCTTTCTGTTGCATTATTTAAAATATAACTGGTTTCAATCATCTCAACCATAAATGTACTTAATTCATGATATAAATCATCTACCGATCCAATTCTTGTAAAAATTCTATCAACAACACCAATTTCAGCAGAGAATGCAGGAACATAAGAACCTATTTGAGCCATGATCACAATTATTGCATTTTGCTTCAAAAAAGTAGATTTACCACCCATATTTGGACCAGAAATAATCCACAAGTTCTTTTGGTCACCACCTAACACACAGTCATTAGTTACAAATTCTCTGTGACTATTTACTAGACCATCTTCAGCAACAATATGTCTACCACCTTCTATAATCATTCTTGTTGAGGAATTAACAACGGGACATACCAGTTGTTTTTCACGAGCCAAAACTGCAAAAGAGCTTGTAACATCTAAAAATTCTAAGGCTTCAGCAATAATTCGAAGTTTATTTGAATTACCAACAACTTTTTCAATCAATTCATTAATTACCACTTGTTCAAGGTTTTGAATCCTTGCAAGTAACCTTTCTCGATCAAGACTATAACTATTCCATTCATCAAAAACATATACTTTTGAGCTTGAAGTGTTTCTAATAACTTCATAATTAAGATCTTTTTCATTCTTCAAGATTTCTGAAATTTGCTTTGAATCTTTGCCATTGAAACGAAAGAAATTTCCAATAGATGCTTTAAACCCTATTTTAAAATCAATTGATCTTGAACCAATTATCTCTCTTATCCTGCTTTGGAAAATGCTCATTTTTTCTGTCAAAGAATCCAATTCATCATGCGCTTCTGTCAATTCAAGTGATGCATCTCTTTTAATTCTTAGTGTAGGTTCATCAATACCATCTAGAACTTGATCTGTCCCTGAAAGTGGATCTTCCTTAGCTTTAGGAAACCTTTGATTTGAATAAGTCATTCCAAGTTTTTCAAAACTAGCATTCATAAGGTGTAATCTCCTTTCCAAAACACCATTCTCTTGTCGTCTTTTAAATTGGAGAACTGCAGTTTCATCTAATTTGTTCAAAATATCATTAGTTAATTCATCTGAAAAATTTAAAGACTCAATTATTGGTTGTAGATATTTTTTATGCAACTTATGTTCTTTAATCTCATCAATCAAATCTTGTTTAATATCTTCAATTTTTGGTAAAGAATGTGCCAATGATATCAATTCCACCTCAGAACCACGGCCATATGCTAGTTTTTGTACAAGACGTGGAATATCACAGATAGTTTTCAGCTTCTGAATAAGACTTGCTCTTAAAGTTTCTTGTTTGTAAAACAATGTAACATAAGACTGTCTTTCCTTAATATCTTTGATCAGTTTCAATGGTGCAGAAACCCATTGTTCTAATAATCTAGCACCTGATGCTGTTACTGTTCTGTTCAGTGAATTATAAACAGAACCTATTTTCGACTTATCTCTAACTGTCGTGAATAGTTCTAATCCAGATACAGTTCTTGAATCAATATGAACGGTTGAATTTTTAGGCACTTTTTTAGGAATCATTAAATTAGAAGTAACTGGTAAATTACTTCTAGCATATGACATTGTATGTCTTAAAGCATGTAACTCCTTTGATGTGAATTTTTCCTGTATATTTAACCAATCAAAATTTGATGATTGGAATATTTCTTTTAGTGTATTGTTTGTAACTTTCGCTTTTCCACTATTAAAAGTTAAAACATAATTTTTTTTCAGCTCTAGTAATTCAGGGTACCATTGACCTTCTTCAATAAACTTCTCTGTAAAAGGTTCTAAAACAATCTCATTCGGTTTTATAGTAGCCACTGTAGAAACTAATTCTCCTAAAGTTGTTTCTTGGACATAAGTGCTACCAACAGAAACGTCAGTCCAACACAAACCAATCTTCATTGAAGGATTTGCTATAACTGTCCCTGATATTGAAGGAAATGCAATACCTAACAAGTAGTTATTTTTTTGATTGTCTAGAAACAATTCATCTACAGCAACACCAGGAGTAATGGTTCTAGTTATCTTTCTCTCAAATGAGTTGTCATTATCTGCCAATCCATCCTTTTGGAACTGTTCAGCAATAGAAATAGGTTTCCCCCATTCTTCAAACAATAACGTTATATATTTATCAAGTTCACGGGTTGGAAAACCAGACATTGGAATACTAATGATACCACCAGTTTTTTTATGACTGATTTTTTTATAACCAATAGCTAAACCTAACTTTGGTGCATATTCCAAAGCATGTTCAAAGTATAATTCATAAAATCCACCAACTTCTGTTAACAGGATACTATCTTTATTTACATTCATTAAATTCCTAATATTGTTTAAAGAAGGAGTTAAAATATTGGATAATTCCACATCAGATGAATCAAAATTATTTTCATCCAGTTCAACTATTTTTTTCTTCTTAGACTTTTTGGGTTTTTCTTCACCAAGACTCATCAAATCAAATGCTGTTGGGGCTTGTTCTTTTGATACCGTTGATCTCTTTAAACAAAGTGTGGTTTTAGTTGTGTTTCTTTTAACAGTAGTAGATGCTGCTGTTGTAGCTCGTCTGACCGAATAGAAAGAACTACCAACTTTTAAAACTTCTTTCCTGATTAAACCAATGCAAACATGATGTGTTCTCAAGACCCTCAGCATTGTCATAAGATGGGAAAGAAGATTGAACTTGATTTGATTCCACCGAATTTATATATAATTTATGTTATTGATGCATCAGTTACGCGTATTTGATAGATCATAAAATGTAATTAATTACGTAATGAATTGATCATGTGATCAATTTATATGCATACATATGCATGTGAATGTATGTGTATACCTATACTTTTTTATCTTTAATTTAAATTCAAGTTCCATGTCATTAAAAAAAACTATCTACACATAAATAATTTTATCCTCAATTTAAATAGCCTTTACAACCTGGAGCACCACATAAACATCTCACACGTTCGTTATCGTTGGTTTCACGCTCAAACTTATAATCATAAGTCAATTCTTCATTAGCTGCAATGTCACGAAGAGCATAAATGACAATTCTCTTTTGACCTTCAACCTTAATGATTTTGGCAGTACAACTAGGGACACAACAATGGTTAATAAAACGTGCAATACCACCTTTCTTTGTAGCATCAATCACAGTATTTTCATCAATTCTAAACAAGTAACTAGACCCAAGACCTGATTTTAAATAAGCTTTCTCACGTACGTCTGCAACTTGTTGTCTGATACGTTCACCAACATACTCAATGATCATTTCACGCTCTGCAATTGGTTCAAGAGCATACAACCCCCAGTTATGAATAGCAGATCTTGCAAATGAAACAGGTTTCTTTCTCTTGTTCAATTGGTTCACCGTCAAAGTTTCATTTTGGGTGTTAAAATTACTACTAACCTCATATGCAAATCTTCTGTTGTTTGCTCTATTAACTCTAGAACTTTGAACTCTTGAGTTTTCATTGTCTTCATTGTCTTGAATGGTGTTTAATGGATCATGAACTCTTCTTCTATGTGGTAAATATTCGACTTTAACCTCATCTGGAATTTTAACATAACCTTCACTTCTATGGGAACCTGTGGTATTTTCTAAATTGATTGGTATTTGAGGCATGACTGATGGATCATTATTTCTTAAAACACCAACGTCCTTAAAACCATGATTGATGTTTTTGATGTTTGCTACTTTCCAAGCCAGATATGGAACAGTTTCATCATCATCACTCATATCATCACTGAAAATTTCTTTCAATAAATCTAGATCCTCCTGATCTTTAATAAATTCTTTGACCCCATCAAGATCATAAACCAAGTCCTCATAATCTTCATACACAGCTAATGGTAAATCAGATGGTGTAGGTCTATATTTTTCTTCAATATTAGCATAATTAACAGCAACTTCTGCGTAAGCATCTTCAATGGCTTCTGATTCATCTCCTTCTTCTTCATGGCCTAAATTATTTGTGTCCGACCCCGTTATAATTTCTGTTTCTGTTAAACTAGTTGTTTTTGGTTTAGTTGATATCTCAGGTTGAATGTCTTCTTCTTCTTTATCAATTTCCATCTTATCTTCTTCTGGGGTTTCAGCGGTTTCTGGAGTAGTTGGTAAAGATTCTTTCGCTGGTACACGAATTCCAGACTCTAAACCACCTTCATCTTCTGAAGAAGATTCATACAGTAATGGTTGTTTGACACGTTTAATCTTCTTTTTTGGTGGTTCATTAACTAAATCAGTCTCGTCTAATTCTAATGCTGGTGTAGCTTCATGTGATTCAGCTTCAGTATCCTCATCAAAATTCAATCTATGAGCCATAGGAAGAATTTTCTTGGTTTTCTTTGAGTTCTTAGAACTCTTACTAGATGACTTTGAAGATATGAATGCTTTTGATGTTGTTATATTTGCAGTGGTGGCAGTTTTTCTTTTAAAACTTGGGAGTTTTGGAAGTTCACCTTTAATAGAAAATATATCCAGTGAAGTTTCTTCTGGTTCTTGATCCTTTTTAACTGGGTTAGTAGAAGTTGAAACTGTAGAAGTAGAATTATTCATTGTTGAAGAAGCGTTAATTGATGATACAACTGATGGTAGTAATGGTGCTTCTGGTTCACTTTTAACTGTTTCTTCGAATTGTTGTTGTTGTTGCTGCTGTTGTTGCTGTTGTTTTGCTTTCAAATCTGGAAAATTATCAATATTCAAGAATTCGTAAACTGCAGGAGCAATAACTTTGGTTCTAATATCTTTTTGTAATGCACTCTCTAATTCTTTTCTCAATAAATAACTAGCTTCACGAATAACGTCATCCTTTCCAGGTGGCTTCTCATAACTATCACTGGATAGATATAACTCCATAAATAAGCTAATATCCATGACTTTTGCCCCATTTTCTATTTCAAAACATTTTTTAGCTTCATATGGGCTATTGAAAACCATAAAAACACCATCTTCGTTATATAGCACTCTTCTCCAGTCATAAACTTCAAATGCTTTCTTGACATCATCTTTCGTAACTTTATGTTTTAAATATTTTTGCGGTATTAAAATAAAGGAGCGACCTTTGATATATGCATCTAATTCTTGTGGAACTTTGTAATCCAAGGGTAATGTAGAAGCGGCCACTATTGTTGATGTAGGTGTATTCGATGTTGGCGATGTATTTGACTTTGGAGTTGGTGGTAACTGTTGAAATGAACTTGGTTGTTTTTGTAAATTTCCAAGCTTTCCAGTTGTTGTATCAATGTTTGTATCTCTATCTCTATTTAGTGCAGTGGTAGTGGTGGTATTAGTAGTTGAATTTGTGGTGATAACCTCTGAAGCAGTGACAGAATTTACAAGTGAGTTATTAGTTCTCGTATAACCATTTTGTTTAGCGGCACGACGCATTGCAGTTATGACTTTTTTTGGTGCAGCTGGTGGTGTTATGACTTTTTCTTGTAACTCTAATCTTCTTGCTTTTGAGATTTGTTCTTGAACAGCTTTATTTTTCAAATTCTCCAACAACTCATTATCTTTGTTCAATCCAACATGGATAATATTTCCATCAATTTTTGTATTGTTTAAATTCGTGACAGCTTTTTGAGCAGATCTTGAAGCTTTATCTATTGAAGCACCACCAAATTTCACTCTCATAATACCCAATGGAATAGCAGTATATGGATCCAACACTTGTTCAACTTCCAATATTTCACCAAACTGTCTCAATTGGTTCATTAAATATGGATCATTATTAACTCTGGTTATACCTGAAATTACAACCTCAGAAGGAGGAGGTCCACCGACAGAATTTTTATCATAAATAAAATTAACAACTTGTAAAGTTTTCAATGGACGTTTTCTTAATCTTTTTAATGATTGTAAATGTTTAGGAAAATTAGGATCTTTTCTTGGGTCTGTTATTGGGGGTAATCCTTCACCATTTGTTCTATATATTATGCTATCACCCTTTGAAGGGTCTTTTTTTATTTCTGGATCATAAATGACTTTATATGCTGGTTTCCTTGTTGCGTTAGGATCTAATTGTGGGAAACGATGATTATCAGGTATGTATGTTTGAGGTTCTTCTAAAACATATTCGTCACGAGAACTCCAAGGTGATTTTTGTGGTTTTTGGTCTTGTTGTTCATCAAAATGGTGATTTGTTTCTTCATAAACTTGTAATTGCTCTTGATCTTTCTCTTTTTCATATGATTGATTTTCATTATTAGGCTGCTGCTGCTGTTGCTGTAGTGATTTTGATGACAATTTCTCAAGCTCATCTTCATCTTCCATGCTATTATCAAAAGAATCATCAAAGTTGTTTTCATCAACTTCATTTTTTAACTTTCTAAAAGGAACATAAGATCGAATTTGTCCATTCTGAGGTGGGTATTTATTATTCCAACTTCGTATAGGTCCATCGCGTCTGTTAGAAAAATTCTTCTTGCTTCTAAACGGTCCTGCTTGTGGTGTATAACTCCCATTGTATGAAGTAAATCTTCTATTCAACCTATCACCTTTAAAGTTCCTGGAATCAATAGAATGACTATGATGATGTTGAGGAGGAGGATAATTATTATCACCAAATCTCTCAAAATTACCTCCCGTCCTGCGATATGACATCTTCTTTCTATAAATAAAAACAATAGTAACAATTCAGACAATTAAATTAACACTAAAACACGCTTTTGTTCACTTATCGATGTTATTTTTTTTTTGATTCTGTTATTCTTTTTCTCTAGCAACTGGATCACTTTGGCAGTATAAACCTAAAATGTTTCAAAAACCAAACACGAACCAACAGAAAAAACGATAGAAATCAACAAATCAAAATGAAAAGCGTCTTGTTGAAAATTTGTTGCTTGAATGAACAAGTTTTTTTGCAAAAAAATAACTCTTTTTTTTATTATTTCTCTTAATAGAAATTTGTTGTTGATATTTTTGGTAATTTTGATAAATGGAAATTGTTCTGAAAATGGCCTTATCCATTACCCGGTGCATTGTGTGCCTCGATTTCTCTCATTTGAAATTTCTAATGTAAAACTTTAATGAAAAGTTGATTAAATGAATTTATTAATTTGTGTCATACGTTTTGATTAGTACAATTCTACCAGTTATTTCTTTCTTGTTACTCCTCCTGTTTTGATTATTTTTTTTTTAGTATTACAATTAACCTTTTAGTATGACGTTCTGATCTAAAAGCTGCGTTTCAGGATTCTTAAGCCAATCTATGATTAAAAAAGCTGTTATAAAACATCAAGTTTGAAACTCATATTTTTAAATTGCTTGATTCTCTTATTATCACAATAAATTTTTGAAAAAATAATACAAGTTTTGGAATCTTTTTATAAATGTTGACAACTTTACCTTCATTGTTGTTTCTATGCATGTTGATGCAGTATATTGCATATTCGAGATATTCAATCGTTTTAATAATTGAAAACAGTACAAACTACAACTAACAAAAATCTTCAAGAAATAAAGGTCTTTAGTCATAAAGAAAGCTTGGTCCTTCATGGTCAAAATCAGCCATCATGGAAGAAGGAAATCCACCTGTTAAATCGTTTAATTCTTGTTGAACTTGATCTTTAGAAACCTCAAAATCTAAATGTCTTTTCAAAGCTGAAACGTCATCATCAAATATGTTATTTTCATTCATTAACTGTGGATTAATAAGTCTAACGTTCGTTTCTATCATTTGTTTATGAGAACTATTATTATTTTTAATGCTATTTTGAGTATTAATATATGCAAATGGATATCTTGAATGTGGTCTATCTATTTCTTGAAGTGGAGGAGAAATTGATGGTAATTTCATTACATGCAATGGAGAATTTTCATTTGTATCAGTGGTTGAAATGGAAGTAATGGGATTATTAGACCTTTGTATATTATGCTTGGTATTTTTTTTGCTTTTCTTGTTGAAAAACATTTTTGAGTCTTCTTGCAATTGTAAATCAAAGCATTCGCGTATGGGTGTCATTACATTGTCACCTCTTTTATCATCTATCAAATTTTTTAATACTGTTGGAGCTTCTTGTATAAAAGAATCATGGTCAAAATCAAAGATGTCATCAGTAGGGGTTTTGTGTGTCTTATCTTTGAATTTACTATACTCAAGTGGATTGTCAAAAAAATTTCCAAGACCCAATGAACTATTGAAAGAAATTTCAACATTCAGTTCCTCTGTATAAACAACATCAGGAGTTTCATTGTTTTCAATACTTCCATTATCTTCATTTTTAAGGTTATACTGGATATTATTGATATCATCAAAGCATTCAGAGTTATAGATCTTTAAGTCATTTATCAACTTATTTACTTTTGAAGATACAATTGAAGGTGGCTCTTTGTTCACATCTTGATCATTGTCAACCTCGGGTGAAAATTGAATTAAATCATCAAAATTAGTGTTAAAATCAATCATCAATTCTTCATTATTTGAATTCAAACAGTGATTCTTATTACATTCTTGATTACCAGTACTTGTCCCATAATAATCAATAGGATCAATCCCATTACCAAGATCTTTAGATCCGGATTTTAATAACTTATCATCAAGTATGTCTCTAATATCTATGTGTTCATCTAAAACTTGTGCAAAATCTCTGTTATTCTTTCTTTTGGAAGGTCTTTTGTTTGTTTGTTTCTTCTTGTTGTTGCTAATATCTTGTTTCTTTGAAGATTTCCTTATTCTATAGTTATTGTTTGGAGTTGATAAAACAGAAGTTACACCAATAGATGATGTTTGGGACAGAGAGGTGCCCAAGTTTTCTCGCAAAATACTTGTATAATTTTTCATTTTTGGCTTTCTCCCTCTTCTCTTCTTTGGAGCCTGTAATTGTGCATTCTCTTCTGAAGTATCATTTACTTGAAAATCAAGAGCAGCATTTGCATTACGAAGAATCTCATATGTATCAGCATCGTCATAATCTTGAAAAGAACTAAGTGAAACAGTCGAGTCAACAATATCAGCTGGTGAAATTCCAATGCTATTTGTCATATGTTTTGTATTATCCTTCTTGGTAATATTATTCTGATCATTATTATCATAATTATTATCATTAATCATAGTAGTAAAATGGCCATTGAAATCTGCTTGAGAGTTATCATAAACATTATCGAACATTATATTCTCATCATTTGGTGTTGATGTTGATAAGTTTGATCTTCTTTGATAGTTCGATGGTGATCTTCCTCGAACTATTAATGGTGGTGTTTCAGTATAAGCCAAACATCTCATTTCACCATTTTCTAAAAATCCAACTAGCTCAACATATAACTTAAAATGTTTATTATTCATTAATGGTTTTTTATGGTTGATAGAAGATGAAAATTGGATCCTTTCATAACGAGCAACTTTAATAATTTTGTCAGATGGATACTCTTGTAAACCAGAAATATCATATTCAGATGAATCATGTAAATCTCTATCAAAAAAAAATATTGTATTTAACCTTGCAATTTTTGATGTATTTCTAACATTAGCCGCTTCTCTAATAACTTTATGATCAGGTAATTCACTTGGTACAGCAGGATGAACTGGTGGTGAAAATTGTGGTCCTCTATCGCGCTTGGCGGTATGTTGTATAAGAGTAACCTGTGTTTCATCTTCTGCACATCTTGAAACCAATCTAATGCCAAAATACTTTATCCAAATCTTATTATTTGTTGTCTGTTCCAATACATGGTAATGATCACCTGCAAATGTAGGGAATTGAACATTTTCTAAATAAAAAGTACTAACCAATGTGAAATAATTTCTTTTATAACCAACCCATTCACCTTCAATCTTTTCAAATCCTCGATCAATTCTAGAACATATCACAGGTTTAATAAATTCACCATTAGAATTAACTATTGATTGTACAGAAACTGTTGGTGTAAATTGTGGACCAATTTTAAACTGAAGACTCGATCTTGGAGCGAGCTTACTTTTAGTTGTTGTTGATGGTGTGGCATTGTTGCTTATACACGACTGTGCTTGACTCCTACTTCTCTTCAGATAATCAATATCTGGGGTCTCCATAGTTTTTTAAACACCACAAAACTATTCACAAACAAAAATTTCTTTGCAATTGTGATGTTGATCTTTGTTTTACTTTCTAATTTCTAAACCAATGCAACGATTCAACTATGGGTTTTGTGTTAATATCATATGGGGCTGTTAAATGATTGAGATTAAACCACAATAACCACAAAGAAAACAAAATAAATAAAAAAAAATACAACTTCAAATGATTGAAAAGAGTTAATCTCAAATCATTTAACAATTCATCTCACCCATCTTTTTGCTCATATTCGTAAGGATTAAATTAAATATATCACAGCGGGTATCCAGGTACACATACCTCTATCCCAAGACAACTCAAACCCGCCTTCAAATCGAAATATCTTTCTTTTAGGCAACAACACTTGACACAACTTTGTAGACAATCTAACCAAACCAACAGTCCCAATCGATACCGCCTCAAAGATTTTGTAACTATATTGGGGTTTTTGTGTCCTGTGTTGGGCTAGCCAATTGAAAAAGAAGAATTCCACCTGTGTTTGTTTTTTAAGAAAGTTTGGTTTTGTGTGATTTTTGTACAATTTAAAAGTTTATAGCTTCAAAATGTAAACAGTGGCCTTACCAAAAGACTTATCAGGCCGGAAAATAATGACAGTCAATTTTGACAGGAAAAACAATGAGTTTAGTGTCATGAGGGACCATATATCTGGGACCATATATTTGTATTGGTTTGCAATAGGAAATTTCCCTTTGTGTTGACTTTGTAATTCTTAGAATTGTACCATACAGTTAATTTGTACCATACAGTTAATTTGTAGTTCAATTCAAACACTTTCTTCCTCAACAATACCTTATTATATGTTTGGCTAAACCTCAAGATTTATCACATTCATTCTTTATCACGTTCCTTTTTCCAGCTTTTTAGCTATTGATGGCTTCTTCGTTTTCTTCACAATCCCTTTCAAAGAGTTTTTTTTCTTGTGTGAAACAGACACTCCTGTATCAATTAAAATTTTAGGTTGTTTTGAAGTTTCTGTTGATGTTATGCTCTCTTTTTTATTTTTCTGAAGTCTAAAAGTTGTTAACAAATAATCATGATAAATTTCAAAATAAAAGCATACCTTTCAAATTCATCCAATTTTTGTTCAATATTTATCTTTTCATGATCTTCTAGATTTTTTTGTCTCTCTTTTAATTTATTATAAAATTCAAGTTCTCGTTCATCAATCTTTTGTACTTTATTTTTCTCTCTCAATTTTTCTTCATATTCTTGTTCTTTCTTGATATAATTCCTCTTCATTTGTTCAAATAAAGATAACGATTCTTCATCTTCTTTCTCTTGTTGGTATTTGTTTGAAGCAACATGTTCTTTAACTTTTTGAGCTTTTAAATCACTCTCACCTTCAGCTATAAATCTTGACATGATTCAATATACAATAATATCCTTCTCACACAAAGATTTCAAATATAACGTTGACTTTTTTTTTTAAATAATAATAGTGATTGATTGTTAATAAATCAGTGCTCTGAAAATTACCATCCAAACACCAACTGATAATAAATTATATAATCAGGGTTGATTAGGGTTAGTAGTGGACCTCTACAAATTAATTAAAATACCTATGATTTCTATATTCATTTGTCCTCATCATCTGAATCTATTATAAACTCATTTAAGATCTCTTCTTTGGTTTGCATTTCTGGATTAGTAACTGGCCAACTCAAAACTGAACCTTTGATACTACCCATTGTAACAGAACAACCATAACAAATTTCAACTTCAACTTTCTTTGCATTAACCAAGTTATTAATTTCATTCTTATGTAGTTCTTGCCATTGTCTCAAAGATTCTTGCTCAATTTCGTTTTCTGGACCAATATTACTATTATAAGTAATATCACGTAGCCACTTCATTGGTTCATTAAAAATTTTATTATGACAAACAACACATTTGATGCCATCATAGTTTTTAGGCTCATCTAATTTAGCACCAGTTTTTACTACAGTTGAGACAATGTTATCATTGTCTTGATCCACAGCTTTATAATAATTCCCAACAACTTCATTTATGGTTTTCTGTTTGTTCATCAACTTATCTACTTGTAATGTGTTTTGTAATTGATATTGGGTTAAATCTCTGAAATTAACAAAATTATTCAACTCTCCCAATGAAACATCACGTAATGGATGAATATTTTCCACTTCATTATCATTTGACAAAATTTCAATACCATCAGTTAAATTTCTATAAATTTCACCACCACGACCTTTCACAGTCAATGAAATGACTTCATTGGCTAATGTAGTCATGTTATGACCCCATAAGATTGTAGAGCATCCTATGCTAACGGCATAGTTCTTAATTAAATCGTTCAATATTATTTGGAACAAATCATGCTTTGAAGCTCTGTTTGGACACATATTTAAAATTTGTGACACTGTTAATTCTTTGAATTCTTCTTCAACCATATCAAGTTGTAAAGTATGGAAATCTGGTAAAAGTTTCAATTTATGCAATGAATCTTTATTTGAGATGAAAGAGTTGATATCAATAATTTTGAAAAAAATTGGATAATCTTGAATGTTGTAATTAGTCTTTAATAATGAAATCAAATCTTTTGTAGTGTTGGAAAATTTATTTACTGTGGATTCATCAACATGGCAAACAATCAACTCAAATCCCAATTTTGCTCTTGGATTTGATAATTGTTCTTTAAATAATGAAATAATAATATCTAACAATGCAAGAGAAGAAGAACCAAAGGAAAGAGGTAATAACACCTTGATTGGTTTCACATTATCACCAAATTTAACCTTAAACTTCTCATTGTTCATATGCTTTCTTTGTTTACCATTAATAAATCTAATAAAACAAGATCTATAAAGAGGTTATTAATATTTCAAACTTTTAAAAAAAAAAAACAGTTTCTTACTTGCAAAAGGCTTCTTTTCTTGAAATCAAGTCAGTTTTCTCAACCTTACACCTGGAACAGATGGTATTATCCATTTGGTTAGTTTTCAAAGCCATATTGTTTCTTAATAATCTACTTTGCAAGACAATGTTTTTGTTAAGAAGAGCTCATCTCATCTCATCGGACATATTAAAAAAATTTATCGGTACGGGCAGAAACTTCCAAACTAAAAAGATTTCAATCTTGAAAGATTCCTGGTAACTATTTCTACTTGTATTATACTGACTCAAGTAGTGGAATAGTGGGTTATAAATTAAACGAAATATATATTCTAACTTAACACAATTTAAATCTTTAATTCTTTCATCACATGACGTGTTATCTAATCCATTACTAAGCCAAGCGTTTAAAATTTATTTGATCAACAAACAAGTCAGCAAAATCTTATCAACGTATGTACTTCTTTAATACTCGATACCGAATTTCAAATTGTATATATCAAAATGAGTGAATCAGAACCAAAAAAAGTTAATTTTCACAAGTCTGAAGATCCAAATATTGCTAAACAAAAAGATGAAGTTGATTTCACAAAAGGTTCAATCACTGAATACAAATTTTACCCAGATAATCCAACTTCATCATACCATCAATCTAATTTTGCTGCTAAAGGTCCTTCAAAATACTATGACCCATGTCAAGAAAGTTCTAAAATGAGTTTCAAATGTTTGGAAATGAATAACTATGACAGAGACAGTTGTTTAGAATATTTCAAAGCTTACAGAGAGTGTAAAAAGGAATGGTTAAGACAAAGAAGAAATAATGGTGATCCATGGAAAGTTACCACAAAGTCTAGTGACTAAGGATTTTACTTTGTTGTTGTTAATTATTATTTCATTATTATTTCTTGTATATATTGTGTTTTTTATTTCTGTTGCTATATGCCCATTATACAGAAAATACTAACTTGAAAAACAGAAACCTTTTCCAACTTGGATTGGTCTGTATTATTAATATTAAATTATGGTATCTTGATTCCATTCCCTGTGAACTATGGGATCAGTTTTAATATGTCTGTAGTATGTCTGTTTTGACGATTAAACCTGTATTCAAATCTGAACCTTTAACATTTTTACTCCATTGCCTGTTGAACTGAACATCAACCCTATCTGTAGTAAATAGAAATAACGCTCGGCATTAATATATTATACTGCTAGTACGAATTGATGTTTAATAATGAATTTTTTTCAATATTCTTATAAACTCCTACAAGAAGATGAGGTTACTCTTCACTTACTTTTTTAATTCATCATCACCTAATCAACAAATTATTTAAGACTACTTTCTATGTTTGTTTAGATGAAGGATTGTTTAAAAAAAACTTATATTAACTTTCAAACATTTCCTGTAATTTAATTTCTAAAATGAGCATTAGTAAATAGTCTATTGATTGTTTATTTTTGGAACTGTGTCATACATTCACCTGAGTCATTTTTCTACAATTGGAGAAACACTTGGTTAAGTGATCATCACCTTTTGATATCATAATAATAATAATCGTATATAGTTATGCAGTTTTATGCATAATAATGATTTTTACTTTCTTGACGTCACGGCAACCTTTCAATTTTTGTGTCACAATTAGAAATAGAAAGCTGAAAAATATTGAAAATATTGATCTTAGCTAACAAAACGTTTCACATTTTAATGTACTGTTGTTGTTTTAGATTGACTAATAAATCGGGTTGGTTTCTTTTGTTCAAATTGACAATTATGATTATTTGTATTTTACTAGATAAAAAAAATCTGCAATGAAACTAAAATTAAAACATTAAATCATAGCAATCTTTAAAAAAGTGGTCATTCAAAAGATAATAAGCTTTCAAATTACTTGATGACGTTATATATTTGAGAACGAGGTTGCTATTTAATGATTGTTTTTTCATGTATATAAACTTCAAATGAAGGCTCTTAAAATATTGTTTGTAAATTGAATATCTAAGAATTAACATCTTATATTCGAAAAATAAAGTTATTCACCACTTCAATTAAAGAATTAAAATAATGTCAGATTTAGGTAGAAAGGATTTTAGTGAAAAGGCTAAGGAAGCCATAACTCCACAAGACCAAAAAAGCTATGCTAAACAAGGTAAAGAAGCTTTAACTGACAAAGTTGACCAGGGTCAAGCATTTTTACAACCATCAGAAGCTAAGTCAACTACACAAAAGGTTGGTGATACTGCTCAAAACCAAAATAAGGGTATTGGTGAAACTGCTTCTGAGTATTTGAATGAGGCTAAAGAATTCATTAACAGCAAGTTGGGCCAAAATCAAGGAACTTCAGCCAGCAACCCAAACCAACCAAAGTGATATTTTATATCTTATGAACAATTTTATAAATTATGATGCTCTATAATTAAATATTATCTGATTCTATTTTAGCTTATATAATAATTTCTAAATAAGACTTATGACTTATCTTATTTTTATTGTACCTTAATTACAGTTATATTTTTACTATCGTTTACATTCAGTTTATTATATTTCTTGCTTTCAACCTTTAATTTTGATTCCCTTTCATCTTTAGGATACACCTGTTTTAAACTTGTTGATATTTAATGGACTTTATTCAATTTTAAGTCCACTCTACCTCGACTATAAATTGGCACGTACAGTTTCAGTTTGATTTAAGATATTTTTTGGATACTTTGTTTCACTTAAAGTTAGCTGTTCTTTTTGTTGTATGACACATTAATGGGCTTCGATGTTTAATCCTACTTTAACCATCTTGCTTTGACATCGTATTTGGTATATTATTAAGGAATAATGCTTTTACTTCATTTAAATTTAACTGGAGATAGGAATAAAAATGTTGTTATTAAAATTTGATTGGCTAATCTGATCTCTGATATTTGTGATGTGATGAACGTCTAGAACAGTTTTTAAGAGATTTTATACTGTATGCGTGCTTGGATATCACAGCCCATTAATAATTAAAGCTGCTCCTATTAACTAAGAAGTTTCGAAGTTAAGTTTTAAATGTATTACATTATTTGAGGTGAATAAACTGTTCATGTTAAAAACTGATTTCATAGAAATATAGTTAATTAAGTTTGATGATTCATTTTCAAAGTTAATTAATTGTTATTTTAACAATATTCAAGTTTACAGGCTTCATATTGCAATTTGAAACTTTCAATACGCGTTAAAATATGTTCATATTAAAATTTAATGAGCCGCATTTATAATGGGAATCCTGGGATGGATTACCAATTTCTAAGACATATTCTTATGTTACTATAATCAGTTGTGTTACATCAAAAGCAGTGAACTGCATAATATATATCATATGTAACATATTCAAGGAAGCCAATAAGCCGGATCATAAACTAGACTCTAATTTAGAAAGCAACGATTCCGAATATTAAACCAATATTTTTATGCCATTTTATATATCTGTCCAGAGTTCTGATATTTCAATATTGTTGAATTTATCCCCTAAATCCAAATACTGTATTTAATTTTCAGTTGTAAGCAAGTGATCAAACCTCATTTATTATGTGCAGCTTCCCACATATAGTACATGCGCTTATCTCATGTATACTTCGCATATTCGATGTTTCGTTCAAAAATTTGAAATTGATGTGCTTGTTAAAGGATGATAATTTGTAATCCATAACTCAATTCTGTCTAGTATCTTTTATCAAATATATTTTAAAGTATATATGTTTCTTGTTTCATCTTGTTCATTATCTTTCAAGATCAGTGCTTAAATCCCAAACTCTCACATGCAAGGGAACCCATTTTAACTAGAAAATTTTAACGTTATAACACCAACTCCATGGATTATGTTAAGTGAAACTGCAATAATGGCCCCATGTGACATGTTAAGCAGTTTTAGGCAATTTTAGCAGTATAAATAGAGCTTATATTTAGCTTGATGCGCGTAATGATTGTCAAGATATACAGCACAGAACACCAATAAGTGCATTAGCTCAACAGATTTGCGGTACCTGTGAAGGGGTTGATGCAAAGGAACGTTTAAAAACTACAGTATGTTACATCACAATTGGTCCTAAAAATGCCTTCATTTAGAGACAAGTCCAGCCACTGGATAATGTACATTGTGCAAGCCCAGAACCCACAAATCCTCAGTTGATCTGCGAGAAGGATCAGGATTCCCAGCCTCCAGGATTCTTGATGTAAATCCACTGACTATATACTATGGTGGTAATATACCTAAAAGGGTGATGAATTATAGATTAGATAGATTTTTGTAAGGGATAATTATAAGTACATCATCACTGGTATCATATGCTAAATATTTAAGTCTAACACTTTGCTCATTAGATTTTAAAATCCACAAATTGTTCAATTCTAATAATCTACAATGAGAACTTTAAGT
This sequence comes from Liangdongia dryadoides, assembly GCA_030579655.1. Taxonomy (NCBI): domain Eukaryota; kingdom Fungi; phylum Ascomycota; class Saccharomycetes; order Phaffomycetales; family Wickerhamomycetaceae; genus Liangdongia; species Liangdongia dryadoides. The sequence goes on from JAKTRJ010000005.1 coordinate 121,095, forward strand.
TTATTAAACATGAACCCAGACATGAATAACTCTTGCACTTTACTTGATGACCAAGCCCCAATAATAATAAGCACTGTCTACATTGATTCCGATGATAATGATGATGATGATGAATTTGATGAGCTATATCGTGTGCCAACAAGCTCTTCTGTATTTGACCAAGAAGTTCATACCTTTGATACTAGCAGTTTTGAAGAGCTCCCATTAGAACAACATATTGAAGCTGAATATGATGAACATGACATCGTGGAGTTAAATCAACTTAGACTTACAAAAAGAAAAATTACTGGGCAAAAGAGTAGAGAATATTTCATGAAAATTCACACTGATGATGACAGTTTTGGTACTGTTTTGAAAAGAGATGAATCATTTACTGTTAATTCTCTAATAAAATTTTTACAAAACAAATATGGCTTTGGTGATATCTATATAACTTTTCATGATGGTAAGAAAAAATATTATCTACGAAATAATCAAGAGATTATAAAAATGCAAAACTATGTTTTGAAAGCAAGAGGTGTCTCCGATAGAGATCTAACAACAGCAGGTTTAACTTTTTCTGAATTTGGGTTTTTTGTTGAAGAATCTCATTGAGTGGAATGCCACAAGCTATTTATCTATGTACTTTTCATTATTTCATTATGCATCTTTACAATATACTTATACAGAGCTGGTATCTGATTTATACTTTCTGTAGTAGATTAAAATCTAAATTAATGTAAACCCATATTTCTACTTGAAGAGTAAATTTAATTAAAAAATTAATTGTTCCCCAGAGGAGAATCGAACTTGCGTCGGAGTTTGGATGATGAGATAAAAAAATTTTATATGTCATCATCATTAACTAAATAATAACACAATTAAACCCCTTTCTTGAATGGAAATTCATTTATGAAGAAGTTTTATTCATCTTTCAAGTGTTTTTATAGAACAATGACTACTCAGCAGAAATATAACACAGAAATCTTGAAAGTCGATCCAACATCTATAAAGTTTTCAAACAATAATGATACTTTAGACATTAGTGATCAAGAAACAAAACAAAATTTAATTAAAGCTGCAAATATTTTGGCTAATACTGATGATGTTGTCGCATTTCCAACTGAAACTGTTTATGGGCTTGGTGGTAATGCTTTCAATGATGAATCAATCAAAAATATTTATAAGGCTAAAAACAGACCTGCTGATAATCCATTAATCTTACATATTTCATCAATTTCACAAATTAAGAAATTTTTTGATATTGATGTCCCACAAGTTTATAAACCACTATTAGAGAAATTTTGGCCTGGTCCTTTAACAATATTACTACCTTTAGATCCACAAAATACTAAAATTTCTAAATACACCACAGCTAATCAATTAACATTTGCAGTTAGATTCCCATCTCATCCAATTGCTAGAGCTTTAATTCATCTTGCAGATGTCCCAATTGCTGCACCATCTGCTAATGCTTCAACTCGCCCTTCACCAACTTTAGCTTCTCATGTTTATCATGATTTAAATGGGAAGCTACCATTAATACTTGATGGAGGTGCATCCAATGTTGGTGTTGAATCCACAGTTGTTGATGGGTTAAGCGATCCTCCTGCTCTACTAAGACCTGGTGGTGTCAGTTTAGAACAAATTAAACAAGTTGGTGGTGATTTATGGAAAGATGTTCTTGTTGCTAAAAAAGTTTCTGATGATGAACCAGTTAAAACTCCTGGAATGAAGTATAAACATTATTCACCAACTGCTAAAGTTGTATTAGTACAAGAAGAATCAAAAATACAACCATATATCCAAGAACATGATTTAAAAGATAGAAAATTGGCATTACTAACAGCATTGAATTTCACTGGTGATGGGTTTAATGGTATTGTTGATAAACTTGGTTCTACAAAAGATCAAGTTTCTTCAAATTTGTTCAATGCTTTAAGAGTTGCTGATGAATCTGGCGTTGATTTAATTTTTGTGGAAAGCGTTGATGAGACTGATGAAGGTTTAGCAATTATGAATAGATTGAACAAAGCAGCTTCTGAAACGATATAATGATGAATTTATATTTAATTTTATAGAAACTACAACTAATTTTGTATAATTAATCAATAACTAATGAATAAATAATATGTTATTTCAATATTTCTCTTTCTATGAATTCTAAATAAACATTCCATGATCCACAGTTCTCTTTATTAAAATGAACAAATTCAAAGTATCCAAATCTTGGACTTTCTTTTACTTAAATGTTTTTGAAACCCCACCCAAAAAATTGTAATATACAGAATAATGCTTTGTTGTTGTTTTTTGTTTTATAGTCTCCTGTTGTGTTCTTAAACAATTGAATAAGAATCATGACGATTTTGTCTTGCAATATATTTCTTGATTTCATCAAATATAAACACAGTACTTGAAATTGCAGTTAAAAACACCAAATCGCTAAAATATAGAGCTTCTGTTTGGAAAATAGATTGGAAAAATGGAATATAAATAGCACATAATTGACCAATTAATGAACCAGCAACTGCAAAGTTGAACATTTGATTGTGGAATCCTAATTCAAAAATAGATTTGGTGGCATGACGACAACTTAAAGCATTGAACATATCATATAAAACAAAACAAGTAAAAGTCATAGTGGTATCTCTAGCTGTAACTTGATTATCTTGCATTTCTCTCATATAAACATATAATGTACCAACAATAACAACAATAGCATTAAACAGTAATCTTTTTAAAACAGCTTCGGTTAAAATTGGTGCATTTCTTGGTCTTGGAGGAGCTTTCATGACTTCATGATCAACAGGTTCAACACCTAAAGATTGTGCAGGTGGACCATCCATTAAAATATTAATCCATAATATTTGCATGGCATTTAATGGATTTGGTAATTTGAAAAAAGTTGCAAAAGCGATCAATGCTAATGCAGCAACAGATGTTGATAATTGGAAAGTTAAAAAATTTTGAATATTATTAAAAATACCTTTACCTTCTTCAATTGCACTTAAAATAGTGGAGAAATCATCATCTGTTAAAACCATATCAGAAGCTTCTTTAGCAACATCTGTACCCATCTTACCCATACTAATACCAATATCGGCCAATTTTAAAGCTGGAGCATCATTAACACCATCACCAGTCATGGCAACAACATCACCACGTCTTTGTAAAGCACGAACAATTTGAACTTTATGTTCAGGAGTGGTTCTTGCAAAAACAGAAACAGAAGAAATAACCTGAGCCAAAGTTTCTTCATCCATATTATCTAATTGAGAACCAGTGATGACATTTTTTTCAATATCAGCAACATTCATTCCAATTTCTCTTGCAATTTGAGCAGCAGTCATTTGTGAATCACCAGTAATCATAATGATATGAACACCACCTTGAACTAATTGTTCAATAGCTGGTTTAACACTTGGTCTTGGTGGATCTTTCATACCAATCAACCCATCAAAGATTAAATTATCTGGTTCTGAATCAAACTTATTTGAATTATGAGCAAATGCTAAAACTCTTAAACCTCTAGAAGCTAGTTTTTTAGCAGCATCATGAATTTTAGTTTCAATTTCAGGAGTTAATTTTTCAACTTTATTATCTTTATTTAAATAAAATGAAGCTCTATCAAGGACTTTTTCAGCAGCACCTTTAACAAAAGTTTGATGTTTTGTCTTATCAACATTTGAAATTGTCACAGCCATATATTTTCTTGCTGAAGAGAATGGTAATTCATGAGTTCTATTTTGAACTGATCTTGAATCATCAAGACCAAATTGATTTAAAACTTCTAATAAAGCAATATCTGTTGGATTACCAACATATTTAGCACCTTCTTGAGAATATTTAGCATTGTTACATAAGGTTGCAGTTTCTAATGTTTGTTTAACATCTGGTGTTAAATATTGTTTCATTGAAGATGGTTGTTTTTTATCAACGCTTAAAGATTCAGAATTCATATCAAAAGTCCAAATTCTAGTAACGGTCATATGGTTTTGAGTTAAAGTACCAGTTTTATCAGAACAAATAACATTCACAGAACCTAAAGTTTCAACACTTGGTAATCTTCTAACAATGGCTTTATGTTTAGCCATTCTTAAAACACCTAAAGCTAAAGTAACAGTGACAATAATTGGTAAACCTTCAGGAATAGCAGCAACAGCTAATGAAACACCAACTTGGAACATTTCTAGCCATGAACGACCTTGAAAGACACCAACAATACTAATCAACCCAATAACTATAAAACTCATTAAAGATAATTGTTTACCTAAATTATCCATAGAGTTTTGTAATGGAGTTTTAGGTTTTTCAATATTTGACATCATTTCAAAAACAGAACCAAATGCAGTGTTATGACCAGTACCAATAACAATACCTGAACCATGACCATCTCTAACTAAAGTACCCATGAATGCAATAGAGTCACGTTCAGTGATTGGAATAATACCAGAACCTCTTTCAGGAATAGCTTCAACTTTTTTATGAACAGGTTCTGGTTCACCTGTTAAATTACTTTCATCAATTGTTAGATGGATAGCTTCTGTTAATCTAATATCTGCAGGGATTCTATCACCAACACCAAAATGAACCAAATCACCAGGAACTAATTGTGCAGCTAAAACATCTTGAGTTGACCCATTTCTAATTAAATGAGCTTCTGCTGGGACCAATTTATTTAAAGCTTGTAAAGATTGTTCAGATCTATATTCTTGAACAAACCCAACGGTGACAACAATAATGATTGCTAGTGTAATACTAACAGAATCATCAATATTACCCATCAAAAAACTAACAATAGCAGAACCAATTAATAATAAAATTAAAGGATCTTCATAAAAAGTTTTAAAAAATTTGATGATTAAAGATTCTTCTTCATCAGAAGTAAGTTCATTTAACCCATGTAAGCCTCTTCTCTGTGTAACATCTTGAGCTGAAACTAACCCATTATTAGGATGTGTATTCAATTGAGAAACAGTTTCATCAACACTGAGCGTACAATATTTCAAAGAAGCAGAATTATCTTGTACAGGTGAGGATGATAGTGATTGTGAGTCAATGTCACGAGATGGAATCAAATCCTGTGCAAATGGGTTATCAGAAGCCTTTATAGTGTCCATAATTTGAGATCAAAATGCAAACAGATCAAATAAAAAAAAAAGATTGATAATGATAAAAAGAAAAAAGCAGGCAATAAATGATGAAAAACAATTAAGAAGATATCACACTGACAACGTCCAATTCTTTAAGATTTGTGTTTTTAAAACGTGGATCGGAAAGTCTTTTTGCTTTCTATTAAAGATGTAAACACGGTATTAAATCTCACCACTGAGACAAAAATGAAAAAATGAAATTAAGGGGAAAAATGCACCAAATGAAAAAAACACAGCACAAATTCAGCACTTGGTAAAATTAATTCAACAACGACAAACGTCCTTCTTGTGTTTGTTTCCTTTTCTTAAAAACAGCAAACTTTTCAATTAAGTAATTGATGTTTTATCGTGTTTTATAAACTTTTTATCGGCCTAAAAAAAAATTTCCACATAAAAAAAAATTGTATTATGTACGTGATTATGTAATACGAATATGATACTAAATTTATTTAAAATATATAAATGTAAAACTACAAATGTTCAATTATATCATTATGCTTTCTATTGAATCTATTATACAAGTTATATGATTTCTTTGTTGATGTTTTTTAATGTGATTTATTTTGGTTCAACGTTATAACGTAAACGAATACCCATTGCAGCTAATTCAGAATCCAAATATTTCAAAACAAATGGAATGGCAACAGTTGTTGTATCATTACCACCAGTAAATTTATTACCAGCACCATCTTCCCAGATTTCACTTTCTTCAACAAAATGAGTAGTTGCTTCCAATTTTTGTGAACAATTACGACAACGAATTGTTGCAAAAGAACCAATTCTTGGAACAGATAATTGTGTAGATAATAAAGAACCACAAGAGCGACAGATTGAAGTTTGTGTGTAATCAGAACAGTTTAACAAACGATCTTGTAACAAGAATGCAGTACCATGACCAATTAAAGCATCACGTTCCATTTCACCAACACGAATACCACCACTTCTTTTACGACCTTTAACAGGTTGCATGGTTAAAGAATTAACTGGACCAGTAGAACGGACTTGGAACTTATCATTAACCATATGACGCAATCTTTGATAATAAACAACACCAATATAAATATCACATCTTAATTCTTCACCTGTAGCACCAGAATACATTGGTTCATTACCATGATAATTATAACCAGCTTTTCTTAATTGATCACCAAAATAATCAGCTGGAGTATCAGTTTCACTAAATCTCCATGGAGTTGCATCATGAGCCATACCATGTAATGCACCAGCTTTACCAGCTAAAGATTCAACAAACATACCAATAGTCATACGAGATGGGAAAGCATGAGGATTAATGATAATATCAGGTTGAATACCACTTTCACTAAATGGCATATCAATTTGTGGCCATTTTCTTGAACAAACACCTTTTTGACCATGTCTTGAAGAAAATTTATCACCAATTAAAGGTTGACGAGTTAATCTAAATTTAACAGTCATTGTTTGGAATTCTTGATCTCTATCATCACCAACTAATTTAACTTCTTCAATATAAGCACCTTCTGAAGAATGATAAGTTTTAATTTTTGTCTTACCAATAGTTTCATCATAATAAGCAGCAATTGGATCACCAGCTTCAACTCTAGTACCAACCAATGGTAAACCATCAGTATCCAAGAATTTTTTCCATTCTTCTGGCCATTCATCATTACCAAATCCAAAATGTTGAGTAATTGGATCACCACGACGTCTTGATTCACCCAAATCAATTTTTTCAACTTTATAAACAGTACCATAACCAAATCCACGTTCATCAGCAGATTTATTAATAATCATCGCATCATCCATATCATAACCAGTATATGAAATAACAGCAACAACAGCATTGGTACCATTAGGGAAATTATCCATCCCATAGTTATCATATAGATTTGCTTTAACAATTGGTGTTTGACCAGATTGTAATCTATATAATTTATTATCAGATCTATGAACTAAAGCAACACCTGGAGTACCCATAGTTTGTTTACCCATTTGACATTGATACATATTTCTTGGAGATTGATTAAAATCAGAAAATGGAGTCAAATTAGCTAAAATTGATAAAATATTTGTTGGAGTGTATTCAACATGAGTATGAATATTATTTTCAATTTCATCTGGAATAACAGCAATATCCATATAAACTTGTTCAAATGGACCAACAATATCTTGTTTATCTAAAGGTAAATAACGAACTGGACGCATCATTCTTGCAGCACCACCAAATAAGAATAAACCTGGATATTGACCTTTAGAAGAAGGAGGAACATAACCAATTTCTAAATCTAATGGTAAACCATGACCACCTTCAATTTTCCAGAATCTTAAAGTATCAGCAACAATTTTAGCTTGATCATGAGTAGTCCAACCAACAATTTTACCATCTAATTGAACACAACAAACATTTGGACCAGCTGCAAAAACATGAGGTGGAGAAACACCTAATTTTGCTAAAGCTTCAGGAACTTTTGAAACATCAGATTCTTTTGTAGAAATTTGACATTTATGAGCAAAATGATTTAATAAACCACAAGGAGAACCATCAGGAGTATGAACAGGACATAAAAATCCCCAAGATTCAGGTAATAATTTTCTAACAGCAGTAGTTTTTAATTCAGCAAAAAAAGAACCTCTATGAACCATTCTAAAATGGGAAATAAATCTATAAAAATTAATTTTTTCAGCAACAACGGTAAAACCAGAAGCTTGTTGTAAATCTAAACCAGTTTGAGAAACTAAATTACCAGTTGATAAGAAATATTGTAATTTTTGACCAATATTTTCATTAATTCTTGAAAATACTCTAGTCATATATTTTCTATCATTAAAATTAATTGCAATACCACGATTAATATCAGATTTAATTTGAGCACCAATACTATTTAAATATTCATCAATTTTTTCTTTAACAATCATACCATATAAGAACCCACCTAATAAAATTTCTTGATGTTGAGTAGCATCTGGATTATCAGGAGCACAATCACCAGCAACTAAAGTATATAATTTTCTAATCATAAAAGTTAACATTCTAAATTTATCCTTATTATCTTTTAAATGAACTAAAACAATACGACGTATTAATTCTTCACCAACTTCAACATCAGACATATCTGGAGCTGCATTAAAAACAACTCTAAATTTATCACCAAGATAAGCTAAAGTTTCTTTTTTAGATTTTAATTGATATTGTTTAAAAGAACGTAATAATAATTCCAAACGATCAGTTAAAAAAGAATTTGAAATATCAGAACCAACAATTGAATCAAAAATTTCACGATCATTTGATTCAATTAAAGCTCTTAAAATCATTACAACTGGAATTAAATATTCATTTTTTCTCCAAGAAAATTTAAAAGTAACTGTACCATCATTTAAATAATGTAAGACATTAGTTTGAGAAGATTGATCAGGTCTTACACATCTTATTTGAATACCATATGGAGTATAAGAAGCACCTCTATTAGCAAAAGAAGGACGAATAATAGCCATTGGATGATTACGACGTTGAACAATCAACATACGAATCAATTTTTCAATACCATTAACAATAAAATACCCACCTAATTCATCAGATTCTTCTTTATGTTTAACTAATTCTTCTGGAGTTAAATTTTCTAAATGACATCTATTTGATTGAATCATAATTGGTACTGGACCAGCTGGACGAACTTCTGAAATTTCAGGACCATCATTAACAGACCAACAAACTTTTAATAATAATGTACCTTTATAAGTAATTAATCTTTCTCTTGCTTCTGAAGGCCAAGTTCTTTTATCAATAGATAATTTATCAGATGAAGGAACTTGAGGTCTTGCAATTTGAACAGAATCAACTCTAATTTTTAACTTGTTACCTAATCTTTCAGGATCATTAGAATCAAAATAAGTTTTAGTACCAATATCTTTAACTGCTAAATTTAATAAACCACCATCTGGTCCATTAGTTAATGCATTAAAAGAACCAATATGAGGTTTAACTGCCTCAACCAAAAGTGGGAAAGCAGTTTCATCCTTTGGAGGGTTTTGGAAACGGGATTCACGTTCCAAAGTCTTAAAATCTGCAGTTCTTTGGGACATGGAAATGATATTAGAATTAATTGTTTCTAATTAATGAAGTTTTTAAAGATTTGATATAAAATAAAATTTTTTTTTATTAAAAAAAGAAAAAAAAAAAATCTGTTACCCGGTGGAGATGAGTTTATTAATTAATTGATGATAACTTGATAAGGAGTTTATTTTGAATAGAATTTAAAAAATGATTAATATTATTAGAATTGAAATGATGTTATTCTCTTTTTTAAAATAATTTCAAGTTTTATTAATAGAAATTACAGAATTTTATTCTTTAGTACCTCATCGCCGGTTCGGGCAACAAAATCCGAGTAATAAAATAATTTAATATTATAATTATGTTGTATTGTTATTAAAATATATTGTTATTATAAATAAGAATGGCAAAATCTAGGTTTGAATACGTGAAACAATTTGAAAGAGATAATATTTTATTACAGGATACTTTTATAGTTATAAGGATTGATGGTCGAGGATTTCATAAATTTACTTCATATTATAATTTTATTAAACCAAATGATATTAGAGCTTTAAAACTTAGTAATGCAGCAGCATTAAATGTTTGTCGTGAATTAAAAGATATTTTAATGGCATTTGGAGAAAGTGATGAATATTCATTTATTTTTAAGAAAAATTGTAATTTATTTAATAGAAGAGAATCAAAATTAATTAGTACAATTGTTAGTGAATTTACTTCAAATTATATTTTTTTATGGAATAAATTTTTTCCAGATATTAATTTAGAATTAAAACATTTGCCAACATTTGATGGTAGAGCAATAATTTATCCAAATGTTGAAATTTTAAAAGATTATATTTTATGGAGATTTGTTGATACTCATATAAATAATTTATATAATACAACTTTTTGGACTTTAGTGGAAAAAGGTGGATTAAATACAAGAGATGCAGAACAAAGATTAATGGGTACAACATCTTCAGATAAAAATGAAATTTTATTTAAAGAATTTAATATTAATTATAATAATGAACCTGAAATTTTTAAAAAAGGAAGTTTAATTTATAAAAATCAAATTCTTCATATTGATATTTTTAAACAATTAGATGAATTATTTAAAGATATTAAATAATTATTATTTTTTATCTTTTTTAATTTTTTCAAAAAAATTTTTAATATCATCTTCATTAACAACTTTCCCAGATTGTGCAAATGGTGTTAAAAATGTTTTTAATCTATCTTTAATATCTTGATATGCTTCAACTCCTTGAATTGCTTGTTCTCTTGGTAATTTATTAATAGCTTTAGCACCAAGATCAAATATACTTGAATTATCATCATCATCATCTTCATCATCTTCTGGTGGTTCATAAATTGGAGAATCTGATAATAAAAATGGGAAATCTTTAATAAATTTTAAAATTATTGGATTATTTGATGATTTTAATGTAGAAAAATTAATTTCATAATTTGATTTTAAAAAAATTGAATAATTTTCATCAATTTTTCTTTTTTTAATTTGTCCAATTGATTCTTTTCTTGGAATTATAAATGCAACAATTTCATTATTATCTTTAATTAAATCAAAAAATTCTTTATGTTTTTTAATACATTTCCAACAAATAAAACATTCAAATGAATCTAAATTTGGGAATCCTTCTAATCCATCATTATTTAATTCATTAGCATCAATACCTGGTTCTCCTAATTCATTTAATTTATTAATCCCATCAACTTTTTTTTTTCCAGGTTTTTCAACACCAAGAATACAATAATCATGAAACCAATCTTCATTACATTCATCACCAAATATACATTGAATCATATTTCCAGTTTCTTCTATTGGATTATAAGGTTGATTACAATCACAAAAATTCCCATCAAAATTATGATTATAAATATTATCAAAACTTGGTATATCATTATTAACATTTCGAAGATTACAAAAATTATTAGTTCTTGTTGTACCACAATCACAAACAAAATCACGTTTTGTAAATAATTCAATTAATTCATGAGTTGAATGACATTGAATAGAACATGAATAACAAACACCACATTTTTTACCAGTTAATTTAAAACATGTTAAACAAGCATATAAAATTTGTCTTGTTGGACCCATTGTATAAGTACATTTATTTGGATCATATGGCATTAATTGTTTAGCTTCATGTTCTTGTTGGAGTTGATCATTGATATAATCTTGTGCAGTTAGTTCTGTCATATTTATATTTATATTTATATATATTTGTTTATTAAATAAGTATTGTTTATATTTGTTTATTTTTTTCAGTCCGAATGATTCGGGAATAACAAATCCGGAGTTTATTAATCCCGTTATTCCCGATTATGTAATTTTCTGTTTTTTTTAATTTTATTAATAATTTTAAGGGAGTCATAATTAATAATTTTATAAAAACCCAATAAACATTAATATGAATTTTAATTTAACTGATTTTACATTTGATGATGAATTAGATTTATCTTTATTTCAAGATAATAATTTTTTAAATTTTGATGGTTCAAAAAATTTAAATATTGATTTTGGAATTATTAATAATGTTAATTCAACAGTTCCACAAGTTGAATCAATACCTCATGATTTAGAAAAAAAAAAGAGAAATACAGCAGCTAGTGCAAGATTTAGAATTAAAAAAAAATTAAAAGAACAAGAAATGGAAAGAAGATTAAAACAACTACGGGATTTAGTTGAAAATTATAATGAAAGAATTAAAACTTTAGAAATTGAAAATGGAATGTTAAAAAAATTAATTATTGAAAATAATGAAAAAAAATCAAATGAATTATTAAAGAGTATTAAAGAGAAATCAAGGGGATTATAATATATGAATTTTATGATTTATTGTAGATATATCATTATCCAATTAAAATAAAAAAAAAACTAATAAAAGAGAAGTAATGAAATTAATCAAGTTTATCAAGTTTATTAAATATAAACCTTTGAACCTATAAACCTATAAACCTTTAAACCTTTAAACCTTTAAACCTTTTTATCAAATTTTATAAATTTAAATTTAAATTTAATATTTACATCACGTTGTATAAAACCCAGAAACAAACAAACAAATAAACTTCACCAACAACAACAATAAAGAAAAATGGGTAAAACTTATTTCATTACAGGAACTAATAAAGGTTATGGATTAGAATTAGTTCATCAATTAATTCAAGATCCAAACAATCATGTTATTGCAACTATAAAAACAAATTCAAAATTTCCAGAATTATTTATAACAAAACCTTCAAATTTAACAATATTAACATTAGATTATAATTCAAAAAATTCTAAACAAGTTTATGAAAATTTATTAAAAGAATTAAATATATTAAAATTTGGAATTGATATATTTATTGCAAATGTTTCATTTCATAAATGTACAGAAAATGTTTTAAATAGTTCAATTGAAGATTATTTAAATTATTTTAAAATTAATTCAATTGGTCCAATAGAAACTTTAAAAGTGTTGAAACCATTTATGTTATTAAAATCAACAAGAAAAATTATTTTTAATTCTTCAATTTTTGCAACTTCAAAACATATTAATGATGGTTTATTAAATAATTCTGGTGCTCCATTTATGGTTAGTAAAAATAGTTTAAATTTTTTAATGAAATTATTAAGTGTTGAATTAGCTGATGAAGAATTTATAGTTATTAGTTATTATCCTGGATTTAAAGGTGGTGATGCTGGTGTTATTGATGATGATAAATATGATATTAAACAAGCTGTTAAAAAACAAATTCAATTAATTGATCAATTGGAAAAAAATCATTCTGGGAAATTTTTAAGTGCTCAATTAACAGAATTTTAATGTTTTCTTCTTCTTCTTTTAAAACCTAAATTCATATTTAATGGATGTTTTTTATATTTTTTATGTATACGTGAAGCTTGTTTATAACCTTTAGTATATTCAGCATAAATAAAACTTCCATAATCTCCTAAAATTTCTTCAATCCAATGTTCAATTAAAAATCCAAAACATAATAACCCAGTTTCTTCAAATAATCCATGACTTCTTCCATATTTTTTTGTAATATAATTTAATAAACTCCAAATTAATTCAGATTCTGGTAATTTAAAACAATCTTCACGTTCTTTAACTGGAATTAAATGAACTTGACGATGTCTTGCAATAAATTCATCTGGTGCTTCATTAGCTGCAACTGTATGAAATACATTATGTGTGGTTAAAGCTCCATTAGAAGCTGAAGGTGTACCAGCCATATTTATAATTTTTATATAATTGTTATAAAGTTTATTACTCGGAAAACTTTTCAATATTAAAAATTTATGGCTTTATTATCAAAATGAAAAATGAAAAGATAAAAAGAGTTTCTATTAATGGAGGTTATAGTTTTAATTTATGGTTACTTTTATTAAAAGAATTAGGAATTTCTAATGAAAAAAATAATGATAATAATGAATTATTAAATTTTAATGAATCTTTTGAACAAATTTATAATATGATGATTTTACCATTTTTTTTAGAAAAATTTATGATATTTGGTTTATTAATGTGTTTAATAAGTTTTTTAAAAATGTTGATAATATTCCCATTAAAATTATTTGTTGATTTAATTATTTTATTTATTAATATTAGAAATCAATTTAGTAATATTAATATTATTACTTTTAATATTATTAATTTTAAAAATTTAATACTAAGTTCATTATTAATTGGTTCAATTTTTTTAACAAATATTGATCTTTCAAGATTATATCATACAATTAGAGCTCAATCTTCAATTAAATTATATGTTATGTTTGGAGTTTTTGAAATTAGTGATAAATTATTATCAACTGTTGGACAAGATTTATTAAATATTTTATTTAATAAAAAATTAGGACCAATACAATTCTTATTATTTTATATTTTAAGTTTGATTTATTTATCAATTCATACAATAATTTTAATTTATCAAACAATTTCTTTAAATGTTGCAGCAAATTCTTATTCAAATTCTTTATTAACTTTATTATTATCAATTCAATTTTCAGAAATTAAATCATCAGTATTTAAAAAAATTGATAGAGATGGTTTATTTCAAATGAGTTGTTCAGATATTGTTGAAAGATTTCAATTATTTATAATGTTAATAATTATAAGTTTAAGAAATTTAGTACAAATTGGGAATGATAATGTTGGATTATTACCAAATTCTACATTTACAAAAATAAATAGATCAATTGGTATAATATTTGGTCCAACAACAATTGTTATTGGTTCTGAATTATTAGTTGATTGGATTAAACATTCTTATATTACAAAATTTAATAAAATTAGACCAAAAATTTATGTTAAATTTAATAATGTTTTAGCAAATGATGTCCTAGATTCTTTTAAATTTAATTCAAATTCTGTTCAATTTATTAATGATAAATTTCAACAAAGATTAGGTTTACCATTACCTGCATTATTTGTTTTATTTATAGTTATGAGTGAAAGTTCTCTCAAGTTATTATTTGATATAAATAATTTAATTTGGAAAAATATTATTATTTTATTTTTTACATATATTTCTTTATTAATATTTGTATTAATTTTACAATTATTAATTATAAAATGGTCAAATTATCAATTAAAAAATTGGAAAAATACTCCAAATGATGAACAAGATTATACTAATGGATTAGTTAGTGGTGGAATGGGTACAATGGATTTAAAAAGTCGAGAAATGTTATTTGATAATGATGAATTAATAACTTTATCAATAAATGAGCAAAGAAAACTTAAAGAAATTAATTCAAATGATTTAAATAAAATTAGTCGTTTTAGAATGTTTTCAAAAAAAATTTGGTGAATCTTTTCATACAAAATTTTTAATTATTTAAATTTTTAATAAAATTATTTTCTACCAATAAAATTTTTCAAATTTATAATCTCGGAAATTTTCTAGAACCATAACATAACATAACATTATTTATTATTTATTATTTATTATTTATTATTTATTAAGAAATAGTAATAGAAATAGTGAGAATGTCCTCTGTTTTATCAAGATCACAGTTCTTCTTTATGAGAAATGCTTCTGTTCTTAAAACAACAAAAGCTTGTTCAACAAAATTTTCTCTTCATCATCATGTTAAAAAACATCAATTAACTTCTTTATTAAAAACTAATGTTTTGGGGAAATTCAAGAATATTTCAACTCGTCAATTTGCTACAACTAGTCGTTTATTAAATACTATTCCTGCAACCTCATATGTTTTAAATAACTCCACTGGTGATGTTATTGTTAAAGATAATAACTCCACTGGTGATGTTAAAGATAATAATCCAAGATTTAAAAGAAAATTATTAAATTCTTCAAATCAAGTTGCTTATTGGTTATTAGGTACTTCTGGTTTAGTTTTTGGGATTGTTATTCTTGGTGGATTAACTCGTTTAACAGAATCTGGGTTATCAATTACTGAATGGAAACCTGTTACTGGTACAATACCTCCATTAAATCAAAAACAATGGGAAGAAGAATTTGCAAAATATCAAGAATCTCCTGAATTTAAACAATTAAATTCTCATATTACATTAGATGAATTTAAATTTATTTTTTTTATGGAATGGTTTCATAGATTATGGGGAAGAACTATTGGTGTTGTTATGTTAGTTCCTGCAACTTATTTTGCCGTGACAAAAAAAACAAGTCCAAGAATGAATAGAAGAATTTTAGTTTTATTAGGTTTATTAGGTTTACAAGGTGTTATTGGTTGGTGGATGGTTAAATCTGGGTTAGATCAAGATCAATTAAATGAAAGAAATTCAAAACCAACTGTTTCTCAATATAGATTAACTACACATTTAGCTGCTGCTTTTATTTTATATTCTGCAATGATTTGGTCAGCTTTAGAAATTTTAAGAGAAAATAAATGGATTAAAAATCCAAAATCTTCTTTAGAATTATTTCAACAATTAGATAATCCAGCTTTAAAACCTTTAAGAAATTTATCAATTTTTTTAGTTGGTTTAACATTTTTAACTGCAATGTCTGGTGGTATGGTTGCTGGGTTAGATGCTGGTTTAATTTATAATACTTTTCCTCATATGGGTGATGAAATTTTACCATCAACAAGAGAATTATTTGATGATAATTATTCAAGAAAAGAAAATAAATCTGATAAATTTTGGAGAAATATGTTGGAAAATCCAACAACTGTTCAATTAAATCATAGAATTTTAGCAATGACTACATTTTTTTCAGTTTTAGGTGTTCATTTATATGCAAATAAAATTAAATCAATAGTTCCAAATGTTGCAAATAAATCTTTACATGCAGTTATGGGTGTTGTTTCTTTACAAGTTGCTTTAGGTATTTCAACTTTATTATACCTGGTTCCAATTCCATTAGCTTCAGCTCATCAAGCTGGTGCTTTAGCTTTATTAACTTCAGCTTTAGTATTTGCTGCAAATTTAAGAAAACCAAGAGTTCCAATAAGAGTTTTAACTAGTGGAGTTTATTCTCAACAATTAAAATCTGCAAAAGCTTCAAAAATTGTTACTGAAGTTTCAAAAATGGCTAATTAATCATGTACAGAATGTAAATAGTTATGAATGAATTGTATGTATATATTATACTTATTGTATTGTAGTCTTAAGTCTTGAGTCTTGAGTCTCTATGACCTAGGACCAGATCCTTTTTAGTAGACTGAATATAAACTATTTAATACTTAATATTAATACTTTAATACCATTAATACCATATATCAAATGCTATGAAAATCACTACAATTGACTCTTTTAAGGAAAATTTATACAATTACTCCCATCAAGTTAGTTTAACACCATCAGAAGCTAATAAATTATCATTACAATTAGTTGAAACATTATCAGAAGATGAATGTGATAAATTTTTTTTAAAATTTGCTTCAAGATTCTTAACAAAACAAACTTATGATGAAATTGTTGAAGAAAGAAATATAAATAAATTTTGTGGTTATCCATTATGTTCAAATCATCAAGATCGTATAAAAGATCAATATTCAAAAAGTTTTAAATCTTCAAAAATTTTACCATATAGTTATTTAAATTCATTTTGTTCAAAAATTTGTTATCAAAGATCAGAATTTTATAAAACTCAATTATCAGATGAAGCTTTATTTATAAGAAAAGATATAACTTATAAACCTTATGGATCAATGAAAAATTATGAAAATAATATAACTTTATTAGATGAAATTTATGAAATTTATAATAAAAATAAAGGAGAACAAAGTGTTTTAGATATTATTCAAAATTTAGATAGTTTAACTTTAAATGATACAAGAAAAGATGATCAAATGGTTGATGAAATGAATAAAATGCTTGATAATATTAAAATTATTGAAAATGAAACAAATTCACCTCAAAATGATGAAATTGATCAATTTAATTATGAATATTTACAAGATCAATCAAAAGCTATTGATGGTTATGTATTAAAAATGTGAAGGTAATCTTTTTTTATCTAATTTTTCTTCTTTTACTAATTGTTGTAATGATTTTTTTCCTAATAAATCTTCAAATGCTGTAATATTTCCAGTACTTTGTTTTAAAACTGTTTTAAATCTTTTTGTAGTTTCATCATATAATATATTTGATTGATTAATTAAATTTTCATAAATTTTTAGTAATTTTTCATTATCAAAAATTTGATTAATTAATTTAATAAATTGATTATTTTTTTTTTTATAATCATTTAAATATTCATAATAAATTAAATTATAATTTGTTGAAATAAAATTTTCATCTTCATTAATTAAAATTTCCCAATTTTGTTCCATTTCACAATATTTTTTAAATGAATTTATATATAATACTGTATCATCATATTTAACTTTTTTTTGTTTTAATTTATTAATAATACTTGAAAGTTTTTGAGGTTGTTTATGAACTCCTCTAAGCATTTTAAATGATGTACCAGGAATTTTAATTAATCTAATTTTATAAGGTCCTTTTTTAATCATTTTTGAAGTTTTAATTAATATTTTTAAAGATCTATCATATTCAGATTCTGGAATTATTAAATTTTTTAATAAATTTTTATCAATAATTTTAGGTAATTCACCTTTTAATTTTTTATTATAAATATATTTTGATGCTGTTGTTTTAATTCTTTCTATTGGAATTGATTGAATTGTTGAATAATCTTTTTTTCTTGGTTTTTTATCCAATAATTTTAAAATTTCATTTTGTTTTATTGATTTAATATCTAATTTATATTTATTAATAGAATTTATTATTGAAATTGAATCTTTTTTAATAAAATTATTTCTTAAATTTTCTTCAAATTTATAACCTTTAATCATTAATTTTCGAATTTTTTCATATTCTTTAAATTTTGAAGTTTTAAATTTAAATCTTAATACATTTTTAGTATTATTTATAAATTCATCATTAATAACTTCATCACCAATTTCATTTAAATGAGTAATATGTCGTAGTAAAGTACGATATAATGATTTAATAGAGGCTTTATGACCATTTATTTTCTTTAAATTTGAAAAACTCATAATTTTAATATTTTTTAATAATTAAAAGGGTTTTAAAAATTGATTGAAAATTTGTTGATGTTTAATAAAAATTCAATAAATTTAATTAAAACAGGAAAATGAGTGTAAGAAATTCTTTTATAAGTAAATCAATTTATATTAATTATTTATAGACAATTTTACAATTAAAAAGAGGAAAACAAACGTTTTTAATGACTTTGGATAAAGTTAATATTAACGGTATTAAATCACAATTAAATGAAATGATTAAATCAATTGGTGGATTGAAACCAATAAATGATGAAGATCATGATGAACCAGATATTGATATTCCAATGCCTTCATTCGCCACTGATAGTGATAATGATTATGATGATGATCCAGAAACTAAAATAGATCAACTTGATAATGTTAAAACTGGTTATATTATTCCTAATATAGATGAATTACAATTAGGTATTCCTAATGATAATAGTGATCCATATAATTCAGGGTTTAAAGATTTGGAAGATGTTAAACAATTACAAGATTATAGTATAATAGCATTCAAATTAATTTCTGATGATCAATTTATAGTATTACAACCACTTGAACCTGAAGATGAATAAAAACTACAAATAAATAGAAATACAAGATTATATTAATAAACCTAGTTAACCAAAGTAGAAGCAGTGGCAGATTCGTATTTCCAGTTTGGTGGTAAAACACCAACAGTTCTGTAGTATCTAGCCAATCTGTGAATTCTTGATTCAATTAAAATTAATCTAAATTTAGAATCTTTATCTTTTCTGTTTCTTTCCAAATGTTTTCTAGTAGAAACAGCCTTCTTAATCAAAAAGTATAAATCTTCTGGAATATCTGGAGCTAAACCATTTGATTTCAAAATTCTTAAAATTTTTGAACCAGTAACAACACGAGCTTGAGTAACACCATGAGCATCTCTTAACAAAACACCAATTTGAGATGGAGTTAAACCTTTTCTGGCGTATTTGATGATTTGTTCAACAACAGCATCAGAAGATAACTTGAACCAAGCTGGAGCGTTTCTGGAGTATGGAATGGAAGAGGAAGAAATACCTTTACCCTAAAATATTGGTTAGTAAATTATCCAGATAATAAAAATTACCTGACAAACCGGTATCAAGCAGCTAAAAACTGGTATGGTGTTCTAAAGGAACTTTAAATTATTTCTTATTCAACAACTTTCTGAAATCACTCTAAAAAAGTATGTTTTATTAAAAGAATTAATTTAAACACCCGTCAAGCAAACCCATCCCACACCGCATTGATCCAAAGCCATCATTTACTCTTTTGTGTAGCTATTTTATTAGCTTCATTGCATCATACTTTACTGTGCAATCTACCCATTTTGAATAATTTGTTCTGTTTGGTTTGATATTCAATTGTAATTGTTAAAACTTTTGTTTTAATGAAATTTTTCACAAACTCTATGCGGCTGACAAGAGTTTCTGTGTCAATAAAAAAAATTACAAACATCCGGACATTTTTTTAAAAAACCGTCACAACATGATCACGTGACGTTATAAACCCTGGTTTGTTATTAACCCTAAACTACAAAGTAATATAACAATAACAATAAGAAATCTATTTAATCAAATCTTCAATGTCCTCAAAATCTTCTTCTTCTGTCATCTCTAAAAGTCTTTAAATATGTTAATATCATATCAAATGTTTAAATCAAAAATACAAACTTTGAAACCCCAGCTTTTTCTCTAATTAATTCAACTGCTGCTGCATACAACATTCTTAAAGATTGTGTAGAAGTTGGTGGTAACCAGTAAATTAATACCAATGGTGAAGTCTTTCTACCATCACTTAAAGTCAATGGATAGGATAAAACAACATATCTTGGACTATTATCTGGTAATTCTTCAATTAATTCTTCAATTGACGTTATTGGATTTTCTGTATCTTCATCAATCTTGATTTCATAACTTGTTTTATCAATAACATCTAAAAAAATGTGTTAATATCTCATCCAATTCACCCTTTTAATTTCCAAATTCAACTTACATATCACTGCTTGAACATCATCACTTCTTGCACTGCTAAAACGAAATTTACGAAGTTTAGATAATGTATCTTCTGAGAATGTATATAACCCTGTGGACTGAAAAAAAATGTTAATGAGGGGTCCTAAACGCACATTAGAAGTATTATACCATAATTTTATTTCTAGTTGTATCAATTGATTCTTAATGTTGATTTCAAGGAGTTTTTATTTCAGTTTGTTTTGATTTTCTCAATATTACAATTTCAAATTTTGGGACTTTAGAGACTAATAAACTTTAGAATTATTTAATTTGTAAAGATTACTTCTCAAATATAATTCTAGATGGGTCCATTATCACTGTTAATCACTATTACTCAACATCAATTACTCAAGCTTGTAAATCACACCAAATGACCAGTCTACAATATTTAGTGACAATATTTAGTCTACAATATTTAGTCTAGTCTTAAAAGACTTATTATTAATATTCATAATCTCATAATCTTTCATCAATATAACCAACAAAATCTGGCTCATCATTATCAATAAAAGGGTTAACTGGTCTATGTGAATTAACTATTTGATCCTCTTTAATATCAAGAACAGCTCTAGCTTGTTGACCACCATCAATCCACCATTTAGATCTTTCTGAACTTGGTGGTGGTAATCCATGAGCTCTAATATTTGTACTAGTTGTAAGTGCATTATTTAAAGGAATTGTTGTTGTTGAAACAACTGTTGTGATTGTTTTACCTGTTGTGGTAGAAGTTAAATGTTTATAACCATAATCACCACCAATTTGTTTCTTTCTTTTTTCATATAATTCTTTAGTTAATTTACTTTTTAATTCTTCATTAATTAATGTCACTAAAGCTTTAAATAATCCATAAACAGGTCTATGATCTGAAAATAAAATATCTTGAGCTGATCCATATAATGTTTGATGTAAATTTGGACCACGACTAACAATTCTATCAGTCCATGCTGGAATTCTTAATTTTTCTGAAGTATCATAATTAGTTGTACCTTTATCAAATTTATATGTTGGTGGAAATGTAATTTCCATTTCATTATAAAATGGGAATGATTCACCTGCAATCATTTGATTACTTAATTGATCATGTTCAAATAAATATCCAAATTTTTCATCAATAATTGCTTGTCTAACAATATCATTATCTAATAAAATTCTATAATTAAAATCACCCATCCATATAATATTATCATGATCTTTAATTGTACGTGCACCTCCATTAAAAACAACATTTTTAACAATATTTTTATAATCATTATGTCTTTGATCAACATTTTCTAATCCAGCTGATAAATGTGCAACAATAAAACAAAATAATGTAGTTGAATAAGTTAAACTTACAGCAATCCCACCTTTATTTGCAGACATTCCTCCAAATCCTGTTTTTTTAACATCACCTTCAACACTACTAACTTGACCTAATTTATCATCTTTAATGAAAACTAATAATACAATCCCACCTAATTGATTTGAATAAGTTAATGAATATTTTCCTAATTTTTCTAAAGTTTTTAAAATTTTATCTTCCCAAAATGTTCTTTTTGATGAATCTGTAATTAACATTTTTGATGTTGTTAATTCAATAACTTCTTCTAATCCAATAACTACTAAATCATAAGGTTCTGTTTTATCACCTAATGGAATAATCCATGAATCAATATCTTGAAAACATAATTCTGCATTAACATTAAAACTTCCAGTAAATATAGAAATTTCTTTTTGACTTGAATATTCACCTAATCTTTTATCTAATTCTTGTGAAATATAATCATGAATTGGATCATGTAATTTAACAACATTTGAAACTAATCCTTCAAAAGCTCTTTTATTAGTTTTTTTCAATGATTTATCATACATTATACTTAAAATTTCATTATTTTCATCCCATAACATATCATGTTTTATAATTAAATCTTGGTTTATAGAACATGAAACTTCTTGTAATGATAATTCAAGAACTTTTCTATTAATAATTTTTTCAAATAATCCAGCTTTACTAACTGAATTTAATGTATTAATTCTAAAAACTCCTAATTGTTTTCCAACATAAACTTTTTTTTTAACATCATAACAAAAAGCACCATTTTCAATTAATGCATCTTTAATTGGGAATAATAATAAATCAGGAGTTGAATTTAATGAATTTTTACTAAAATCAAGATTAAATATTGGTATATTTCTTTTTGAAGCAAATCTTTTATATTTTGTTGAAAGTTCATCTTCAGCAGTTTTACTCTTTAATCCATTAATAATAAAAACATTACCATGTTTTGAATTTAAACTTTCCATATGTTTATCAAATGCTGCATCATTAGTATCTGAAGGTTTTGAAAATAATACTTTTTTATTTGATAATAATGCATTTTCAATATCATAAAATAATGGAACATTCCCACGAACTTGTGTATATGAAAAATAATAATGTTTGTTATATGTTAAAAAATCAGTTTCAATAAAATTACTAACAAATCCATCTTCATCAATTCCAGAAGTACCAAATGGATTTTTAGATCTTGCACAAGAAACTCTTGAAATGATTGTTAATAAAGTTTCTAAATCTTCATTCCCATCATTTATAACTGTATTAACACTTTTAACAAACCCTCTAATTAACAATGTAATAAATTCACTTGAATCTAATGCATTTTTTTCAACTTGACTAATTCTATTTCTAAAACTTAAAATTTCTTTCATCATTGAATAATTCCATAAAAATTTTTTATCAAAATGTGTATACATATTTTGACTTCTTCTAATACTTTTAGTTTCTTGTAAAGTATTTGTTAAATCCATATCTCTTGAATAATAAAATCCATTTAATAATAATTTTCTAATTTTAAAACATGGATGTTCTTGTTCATATTTTTCAGCATTAATATTATAACTTAAACCATCTAAATCACTACTATTAACACAATAAAATTCAACATCAACAACTTTATAAATTTTTTCATTAGGTGAAGGTGAACCAACTTGAATTGATTTTGTAACAAAAGCCATAAAAGTTTTATGTTTTAAACTTAATAAACCTAAAAGTCCATCTACAGATGGTAATTCTTTAAATTGAGTAGCAATCTCTAAGCTGAAGAATGGTACATATTGAATAAGACAACTTAAATCATCATCCTCTAATGGTTCAATTGAAAGAGCATAGCCATTAGATTCAAGGATGAAGCAACGAGGTAATTCTCTAAAGAACAAACGCACTAAACAAAGGTGTTAATAAAAAATCAAAAATATCTGTATCACATATCAATGTACTGAATCACTTCTTTTTTCCCTTTGTTGTTGTTTTTTAATTTGTTGTTAATGATTGTTTAATGATTGTTTTGATTTCGGAATATTGAAATTTATCAAAATTTAATGAATTTTAGAAAAGTTATGAATTTGAAGAATATTTACAGTTTAATTTTGGTCTCAGAGTTTTGTTGACATTGTCTCATCATTTTCCTTTTCAGATCACCATAAATTGACTTTCTACTCTTATCTTTTCTTATCTTTAATTAACTCTTCATAAATATTTTACTATATTTACCACTTTAAATGTAAACACTATAGATAAACAAAAATCTATAATCCTAATAACAAACAGTAGACATAAACATCATCACATCACCAAATTACACCTCAATATCTTCATTTTTATACAAAAAGTTGCAAGTGTCCCCGAACCAGATTTTTCTTCACCATTTTTATGGGATGTAAACAAACAAAACAAACTGTAACCAAAACACCAATACGCGTTTTATTTCAATAAAAAGGAAATGGGTGAGGAGAAACAGGACTCAACTTATACGAGACTAATACAGCTGAAGGAGGACACAAGGGCTCTTCAAAACGCGTTGGAAAGAATTGCATTGATTGGGATTAGTAAAAATGAATTACAAAGATTGTTAAAAGATCCAAATGTTTCTATTAAAGCTAAAGAATTATTAGGACATCCTTTGGTTGAAAAGTCTGTGGAAATTAAACAACTGTATGATAATGATCAATTAAATGTTTTGAATGAGATTTTAACTCCAATTGGCACCCCATCAAGTCCATTATCACCAGTTTCTGAGGTTGCTAAAGTTGAATATTCCGAAGATGATGATGATGACGATGATGATTATGAAGAAGAAGAAGAACCATTGATACAAATAAGACCAAGAAGAAAAAGAACCGCGGAAGAAATTAAAGCTGAAAATATTAAAAATATTTTACAAAATTATGATTTTTATGAAGGTTATACTCCTGGTACTTTAGTTTTAGGTGAACCAATGAATTGTCCACCTTGGCCAATGATTGTTGTTGCATTACCCCAAGTTCCTGAAAAAATTTTAAAATTATCTGAACCTGGTGTTGTTCCATTATTTTTATTACAAGATTATGGGTTTTGTTGGTTACATCCACAATATGTTAAACCATTAGATGAAGAAACTATTGATGATTATTTAAAAACCCATAAACATGATATGGAAATGAAGAAAAGTATTAAAAAAGATGTTTATATTGCATATCAAGAAGCTAAAGCATATTTAAATTCTTCTCCTATGAAATTTCATGTTAAAAATCCTGAATTAAGTAAAAATGAGTATGTTGTTTATAAAAATGTAAGAGGTGATGTTGAAACCAAAAGGGTAAAAACAACAAGAAAGAAGAAATCAAAAATGAAGGAAGTTGTGGTATAGATATTTGTATTAATAATGGTCTAATTGATTTGTTGTAGAATGAAAAAATTCAGTAAAAAAAACTGTTGATGTAATGAAAAACGAATTAAAGGACCCTTTGAAGTAGTAAACATTTGATAAACAAGTTCCATTTTTATGGCTGCAAGTTCGCTCCGAGAAACATTAAAAATTATAAATATTTGATAAATAATAACAACGATGGAAGCTTTGGAATTGATGGATGATTTCCATAAACTGTGTTATGCTTGTAGAATTGGTGATCAAGAAAGTGCTGATAAATTACTTTCAAATGGTGTTAATGTGAATCAAGTTGATGAATTTGATTATACGCCTTTGTTTTTAGCAAGTTTATGTGGTCATGAATCAGTTGTTAAAATGTTATTGGATCGTGGTGCTATTTGTGATACTGATAAATATGAAGGTGCCCGTTGTGTTTATGGTGCTTTAACTGATTCTATAAGGAATTTACTTGTTAGTTTTGATATTTCAAAAGCTGTTGATACAAAATTACCATTTGCTTCACATTTAAGATCTTTATTTGATAATGAAAATAATACAGTATTAACTGAAGATATTGTTGTTAATAAGATTTATAAAGCTCATAAATTCATGTTAAGTGCTCGTTGTGAATTTTTAAGTGAAAGATTAAATGAAATTGTTGATGATTCAATGAAACTTGGATTTGATCCAAATAGTGTTTTATTAATAATGGAATATTTATATTTAATGTTTGATCCAGCAAATTTTAATGTTGAAAATCAACAACAAATAGTATCTACATTTTTTGAAATTGGATTAAAAGAATTTGCAAATGATTTAAATCAATGGATGAAATTAGATACACCAAAGGAAAAAGCTAAATTATTAAAAGAAATGCAATTTAGAATATTTGAAACTGCAAGATTTGATTTAACTAAATTAGTTAAAAAAATTGTTGATTCAAAAATTATTAAATATGATACAAATCAATTAAATAAAGATGAATTAAAAAAATTAACAAATTCATCAATTTATCCAGATATTGTTTTATCAGTTGAATTAGAAGATGAAGGACAAACAGTATTTTATGCAGTTCATAGATCAATTTTAATTAGAGATGATTATTTTAAAGTTATGTTTTCATCTTCATTTGCAGAAGCTCAAAATTATAAAGAAACTAATAATGGAGTTATTGATCGTTCTGATGATGATTTCTTACCTATTATTAAATTACCAGTTGCATCAACACAAGTTGCAGAAATTATTTTAGAATTTTTATATTATGATAATGCACAAATTCCATATGAAATTGCATTAGATGTTTTATTTGCTGGTGATTTATTATTAAATGAAAGATTAAAATCAATGGCTGCAGTGACAGTAACAACAAATGTTGATACTAATTATATTCCAGAAAATGATGAATTATTTGAAATTTTAAGAGCAGGTTGGGAAACTAGAGTTGATAGATTAGAACATTATGTTGCAAAAGTTATTGCATATAATTTAGATAATTTTATTAATGATCCTAAATTTAAAGAAATTGTTGTTGAAAGTTCTCAAAGAATTCAAGAACGTCAAGAAACTGATACTATTGAATTGATTGATGATATAAGATTTTATTTGTCCAAAAAGTAAGTTTAAAATCATTTTATAAAAAGGTTATTATTAACATATTTTTTAGGTGGAAAATTGATTTTGATGGATTATTTGAAGGTGAGAAAAATGATATTGTAGAAAGTTCACCAGGTTATATGGATTATCAACAAGATTTAATTAAAGTTGAACAATTGTTGGAAAATTTACAATTAAATGCATAAAAAATCAAGACAAAATTTTTTTAATATTTATAAAATATATATGAAATATAGAATCTATTTGGTTTTTCTCTTGTTGTTAACTTTCTTAACATGACCTTCTGGTAACCAAGATTCATCAATCTTACCTGAAGAAGATGTGGTTGTTGAAGAAGAAGAACTTTTTTGCTTTTTAACACCAGAAACATTGGCAGTTGTGGCTGCACCATTCAAGTAAGCTGCACCATAATTAACGTAAACAAAATAACCAACAGCTGCTAAAGTAGCTAATAATAAGAATTCCAAGAATAATAATTGTGGGTTAAAGAAAGAAATTGGTTGATCATCAACAATGGTCAATTGATTTCTAGCACCAATTAAACTTAACAAATTTTCTTTGAAAACATATAAAGCTGGGGTCATGATATAGTTGTTAGTTGGCATGTTAATACCAATTCTTTGATTGAAAACCTTGGTTTCACCTGGTTGTAAAGTAATTGGACCAACTTTAGCATCAGTAATGTTAGCAACAACACCACCAGTGGTTGGATCAGAAAATCTACCACCAACACCAACAATTGACAATTCAACATCTTCATGATTAGAAACAGTGTAGTTGACTGTGATTTCATCACCATTGTACAATTGAATAACACCTGAATCTGGTTTACCAATAATATCATATGCAATCAATAATTTGAATGGATCTTGTTGTTCTGGTTCAATGTATTCACCAGTAGCACCTTCTGGAATGACATCTTCAGCACGGACAGAACTCAACAAAGAGAACAAAAACAAGTACAACACAGACAAAAACTTCATTTTTTGATCTTTTTAATTGTAATTTCCAATAAAAGTATTATCGTTGATGAACAACTTTTTGTTACGTGTTGAATTTCAACGCCAGGTTTTTTAGCGTCACGTGTTACCCGGTAAATACAGTACGTGAATATCATGTGACTATCATGTGATTGGGTTTTAATATAGACTTTTAACTGAGTTAAATTTATATTGATATTTACTTTTATTTCTCTATTTAGTTTTTAATTTCACCAACTTCATACTCTCCAGGTCCTACCAATCTAATATATTTGTTACATTCTGGCATCTCATCTGGTAAATGAGCAATGGTCAACACTGTTCCTGGGAAGTAATCCAAAATATGTTTACATTGAGTGATTCTAGCATCATCCATAACTGATAAAGCTTCATCTAATATCAATAGTTCTGGATTTTTAACTAATGCTCTAATAAATAACACAACTTTTTGGTCACTAACAGACAAATCTCTAAACAAAACATCTTTTTTGTCTTGTAATTTAAATTCATTAATAAAACCTTCAATTTTAGATATTTGTTCTGAAGTTAAATCTTTTGGTGGAATAAAACTACCAGTGACAAATCCAGTAGCTATAGAATCATATAAAGATAGTTTACCTGGGAAAATAGAATGTAATTCTGGAGAAACAAACCCAATTTTAGAATTAATATCAAAATAACTTTGAGAACCAGTTTTTCTTGGTTCACCATTAACAACAATTTTAGAATTCCAAGATTGTGGATGATCAGCTGTAATTAATGATAATAATGTGGATTTCCCAGTCCCATTATTACCTCTAACGTGCCATCTATCACCATGTTCAACAGTCCAACTTAAATTGGTGAAAACTGGAACACCTCTATATGCAACAGAAACATCATTAAATTGTAAAACTGGAGATTCATTAACAATTTGTTTTTTATTATCAAATAATTTTTTAATATTTTCACTTCTTTCATCTTGTTGAGCAATTTGTTCTTTTTGTTCAGCTTCATCTTTTTGTTTTAATTCTTCAATATGACTTGTAATTTCATTTTTTGAACCTTGAGCAATAATACCAGTTTCATCAACAACAGCAATATTTGTAATCCAATTAGGAATCGGATCTTGATAACGTAAACCTAAAACAACATGTGGATTTGGTGGTAATGATTTTAAAACATCACTAACAATTTTCGTTGCATTTGGATCTAAACCTAAGAATGGATCATCCACAATTAAAATTTTTGGTTCACGAACTAAAGCTCTTGCTAATCTTGCTCTTCTACCTTGACCATTACTTAATCCCATAACCCAACGATCTTGTAATCCATCAATTTGTAATTTTGCAAAAATACCATTTAATAAATCATCACTAATATTAACTTGATTCTTATTATTAAAAGTTTCACCAGTAATGAATTTTTTTGTAGTTTGATCAAATTCATCTTTAAAATATTCATATCTTGCACTAAGATGAGCAGTTGGTAAAACACCTTTAAATTCCAAGAATTGTATAACAGCAGTTGGCCATTGAGATTTATTAAAAAATGGATAAGTTCTAGCTAAAGGAGGATCTACAATATATTGAGCAGCAAGAGCTTTTAATAATGGACCTTTTGAAGAACCAACAATAGCCCAGTTTTCATTAGTTTTAATTTCTAATGAAATTGGGTTTTTAAACACTGGTGGTGCTGTTTTAGTACTTGTTAAAGTCTTGAATATTGCCTTTTCAAGTTTGATAAGAATATTGGACATAATCAAAAGGATTTACGAACAATAGTGAAACTTTGGAAATGAACAATTTAAAAACTTGATAATATGATTCAATAACAATAATTAAAACTAATTCTCCGAGGATTTTATGAGTTTTCAAGTTTAAAGTTGTTTTATCAATTTATTTTCTGGGGATGAGTCAATCAATAATAATAATTTTTTTTTTAAGCCGGGACATATTTACTGAACCAGTTAAAACACCCAAACTAGTGGTTATCAAGAAAATAGAGAATGAGAGTTATTAGTGAAGCTACTGTTAAAAAACTGTTTAGTCAATTGACTGCTAAAGATGTTGTCAACTATCAAGGCCATTTATACAAGTCTTTAAAGCGTTATCATAAGGATCACTCTTTAATCCCTGAAAGAATAGTAATCAATAAACCAAATTTAGGTGCTGTTCATATATTTATGCCTTCTTTTGATACAAGAGTTGGTATTAAGACATTAGGTGGTTCTAAGGAAGGTTTTAAAGGTGCTGTGATGATTTTAAATGAACTCAATGGAGAATTATTAGGTGTGTTGAATGCTTTTACATTAACTGCATTTAGAACAGCTTTAGCATCAACAATCCCATTGATGAAAGTTTTTGATACTAGTAGTAAAAATCAAAAAATAACTGTTTTTGGGAATGGTGCACAAGCTTATTGGCATGTTAAATTAACTTTATTGTTATTTAAATCAAATATTAGTTCTGTTCAAATCGTTGTTCGTGTTATAAACAAAAAAACAATTGATATGTCTCTAAATTTGTCTAAAGAATTCCCTGATATTGATTTTGAGTTACAAAAAACTGAAACTTCTGATTTAAGCAATTCAACTGTTATTTATGGTTGTATTCCATCAACTGAACCAGGTATTAAATATGCTGATTTGAATAAAGATAAACCAGTTTATATTTCAATTATTGGTAGTTACAAACCTCATATGTTTGAAGTTGATGATGAGATTGTTCAAATTGTTCAAAAGCATGGTAAGATTATTGTGGATTCTTATGAACATACTTTAGCTGAAGCTGGGGAATTAATTAAGAATAAAATCAAAGTTGAAGATGTTGTTGAAATTGGTGAATTGGATGATTTTAGTGTTGAAGAACTAAGAGGTAAAGGTAATAACATTGTTTTGTCAAAAATTGTTGGTTTGAGTATTATGGATAATTCTGTTGGTTCTTTAATTTTAGAAAAAACTATTGAGAAGGAAATTGGTGAAGAGGTTAACTTTTAATTCTTGAACTTTAGTTCAATAGAGTGAAAATATTTGAAATTAATAGAATTGAGTTCTTTTGAACCATTTATTGTACGTATCTGTTACTTAACTTTAATGGTTTGTAGAAATAATTAGATCTGATCTTCTACTGTTAACAACTTATTTTCGCAATTTATTCTCTCAACCTGATCTATTGATATAAAATAACCAATTTATGTTCCAGTTGGGCAATTAAAAATGTTCTCAATTTGGGTATATGATATTTCTTCCAAAAAAATACACTTTTCCACTAAACTTTTAAATTACTGATATAATAGAAATGTTGCTGGACAAAATGTTGGGTATTGGAGCAGAGATATGATTTATTTGATCTCAATACGATTTAATTGTATTTTTATTGATTGAGTTTTGTGATCTTTGTTGAACTTAAGATTACTACAATTGATCATTTTTTGGTTGCCTCTGTTTAATCTTTGACCATTATCAATGGCTCTTCAGGGATATTTTACCTTAGAACATAACTACATAACCCCACCAATATTATGTCTAAACATAAACTGATTTTCCATTCCCACATACATCTCACCATCCCTTCATTTGCCTAGTCAATTTTACATCCAAAGAGGTGTAGCTAGGATGAAGTTATGTCTTTAAAGTTAAACTCCAATTTGGAAAATGGGAGGCATTACAAAGTTTGAACTTTTGTATTTTAAAAATTTCAAGTATCTTATGAAGGGTGGTTCCAAAAGTACTTTTAAAATTCAAAATTCCTATAGAGATGTATCAACCAAATCATATTGATAATGTCAACACAATCTCAAAAATCTCTATCAGAGTTGAACATATAAAATATTTGAAACCAATTTGTATCATTATATCATCCAATTCCATCACTAGTCACACTTTTCACACTCACATATATTTACTTATAAATCATATACTTTCATTAAAATCGTCAAGATAATTAAATCCATTCATATCAAGTAAGTTGTTTTAACAATTTTTTAGTTAGTTGATTCCGTTCACACAAAATGATGATTTATGTCAATAAGCTAAATTTTCTAAAGATTTAAATACATTTCTCAAAACATTTAGTGTGTGACTCTGATTGTGTGAAAGAAGATGTTTATAATAATAAATGAATTAATATGTTAATCTGTTTACACTTTTATGTATATATTGCATGTAATTGCATATAATTGCATGTTTATTTTATTTCCCACAATTTTAACAGAGAAATTCACAGAGAAATTCGCTGATAATTAACATAAAAAACAAAGCAACATAAAACACAAATTTATCACAATTTCATCACAATTTTAACACAAATTTAACGTTAAAGTTCTGTCATTTTCAACTGTGCAAATTGTCCCTTTTTAAATAAAAAAAATTAAGGGTGAAATGTTAAACTTGAATTTATTCTTTTCTCTTTGAGGGAGTTTTAAACAAACATTAATGTGTATCATTTATGGATGAGGAAGAGATTTTGTGGATTAGTTGAGTGATGTTTAATATTAGTTGGTGTAATTGGATTGGATATATGTTTTTCCTGTTTGCGTTATCCAGTGATAGTTTGTTAGGTCTATCTCTCAGTTGAACTAGTTAATTGTGCTGAATTGGGGATATTATTTTGGGTGGTGATATTCCTAATTTCATTATAACTCTACTTAATACACAGGCGGATTGGATAGATTCCGTTTTACTCTATCTATCTCTTCCCATTCAATGGATATTACTATGTTTGTTTGGGACTTAGTGATTTGATCAGTCACTTGATTTAATAGTGTTGTTGTTTGGCTTTTAAATCATGGTTTACCTCCAGCCACCTTAACACTCTTTATTATAATGTTTTGTGTTCCATTATATTGAGTGGAAAGAGTTTTTTGGAGTTTTCAAATTTGATTTTATATGGTTTAAAACTTTATCATATTCAGTTGAAAAATTATTGTTCCTATATTTAAATTATAAGTTAATATCCAATTCTTAAAGTTATTTATCATAAGTTTTTTTTAGAATGGTTTGATTGCTTGGCTAAAATTATTCCCAAAGTGGGATACCAAGATTTGAAGATTATGTTTTAATTACATATCATAGAGTTTAAGGAAATAGTGCCTTTTCGTTTCTTTCAACCATTTTTGAATTAAGTCAGGCAATGTCCTGTTTTTTTCTGTTAGTTATTGCACTTTGTTTTTTTTTTTTGTCTATGAAATCAGTATGTATGCCCTAAAGATGAGGGTTATAATATCACTTTAAAGTTTTGATGAGGGCTTAATAATATCATTATCAAATTGTCATGACTTATGGTTCTTTTGGATTGGCCAATACAAAAATTATGATGAATTTCAATTTCAATTACAATTACAATCACCAAGGAATCATCATAACTAAAGGTTTTTCTGAATTTACCGTTACACAGTCTGGCAGTACTATTACAATTACAATTACAATTACAATTACAATTACAATTACAATACAATTACAATACAATTACAATTACAATTACAATTACAATTACAATACAATACAATACAATTTCAATTTCAATTACAATTACAATACCAATTTCAATACATCTTTGATTTATATTCGAATAAAGTTTCGTTTATAATTACTATTTTTGTGTGTCTAAAGTGACTGCAAAAAATGAAAGACTATGATATAAAATTAACTATTTATTTATTGGTTTAATTATGTTTTATTATGGGAAATTTATTTTTTTTGATTTGAAATTGATTTTAGTTATTTTCATTTTCTTCATGATCTATTTGGAATGATTTTAATGATATTATTCATGGAGATATAATGGGTTTTTTCGTGGGCTTTTTGGACTATTTGGTTTTCATGAATCTTTATTAATTAATCAATTTAAATAATTTTTATGTTGAAATTTTAAATTCAATTTAAATACCATTTTTATATCTAATTTGAATATAAATTATTTTCTCTTTTTAAAGAATTTTATAATCATTTAAACTTGTTAATTTAATTAATTATTTAAAATATAATTTGTATAGTTAATATAATTATTTAATTACCCGGTTAGGAAATTTCCTATTTTCGGTGAAATATACAAGAACACGTATAAAAGTATCAACATAGTTTTAATAATAATAACAAATATCAATTAACAATTCAAAGGATGTTGTTCTTATCTTCTTTGTTTACTACATTGTTGATGTTGATCAGCTTTGTTGCTGGTGTTTCAGTTCTTGATAAAACAGTTTTAGTGGTTTATGATGCTAAATACACGTCAATTGAAGAATATCAATCAGTATTTGATGGTTTAAAAACACGTTCATTTGATGTTGAATTTAAACAAAGTAATGATGATAGTATTCAATTGTTTAAAAATGGTGTTAGAATGTATCAAAATGTTTTTATTTTACCAACAAGAGTTAGAACTTTAGGTAAAGATGTTAATAGTGGGAAATTATTAGAATTTTTTAATGATGGTGGTGATGTTTTTGTTGTTACAACACCTGAAGCTATTAGTGAAAGTGTTAGAACTTTTGTTAATCAATTGGGTATTTATCCAGGTCCAAGAAACAATTATTTAATTGATCATTTTAATAATGATGGTAATGATGATGTTGTTAAAATTAATGAAAATATTTTTGGTAAAAATTTTGAAATTAATTATAAAGGTTCATCAGCTTTATTAAATAATAATGAATTATTAATTCCATTTATTAAAGCTCCAACTACTTCTTATACAAAAGATGTTAAAAATGAAGAATTTATTGAAAATCATTGGACTATTGGATCTCAAGGTTATTTAGCTGCTGGTTTACAAGGTTTAAATAATGCAAGAACTGTTTGGATTGGATCTCAAGAATTATTATTAGATCCAAGTGGATTATCAAAATTATTACTTGAATGGGATTTTCAAGAATTAAATGTTTTAAAACGTACATTTGTTGAACATTATCATAAAGAAGGTGATTCATTTGAAGAAAGACCATATAAGATTAAAGATGATGTTGTTTATAAGATTGGTTTAAGTCAATGGGATAATATTAATGGTGAATGGGTTCCATATATTTCAGATGATGTTCAATTTGAAGCAAAAATGTTGGATCCATATCAACGTTTACCATTAATTCCAACAAATGAAGTTATTGATGGTGCACAAGTTTATAAAGTTGAATTTAAATTACCAGATCATCATGGAATTTTCACTTTCCAAACTTTATATAATAAACCAGGTTATAGTTTTATTGAAGAAAAATTAACTTTACCAATTAGACATTTAGCAAATGATGAATATGATAGAAGTTGGGATATTCCAAATTCATGGGTTTATATTACTTCTGCTGTTGTTGTTGTTATTGGTTGGTTTATTTTCTTGATTTTATTTTTATATTCAAAAGATCCAGTTAATATTACTACTGATAAAAAAAAGAATTAAATATATATATTAAATAAATTCTCATTGTTTTATAATCTTGATATGATTATCTTTTTTCCATTTTTCAAATTCATTTGATAAATTTTCTAATTCTTTAGTTAATGTAATTATAGTTGTTTGAATATTTTTTTCTTTTAATTCTAATATTGGGATAGTATCATCAACAGTTTTTTCAACTAAAACTCCACCAACCATTCTAAAACATCTTCTCGATTTATCAGTTGTATTTAATGTATTTAAAACAATTTTATGTTCATCTTGATCTGATTTTAATTCATTAATTTTATTTGAAACTTCAGAAATTGTATTTTGATAATCGTTATATTTTTGCTGGAGAACTAAAAAAAAAGGTGTTAATCATGTCATTCAACTTCACTGATCAAGGATCATACCTTCACTATTTGACATTGTTTTATTTTAAATTTATTTTAATGTTGATGTTGATGTTGATGTTTAAGTTTATTTTCGTCAATTTAAATTATGAAAATTATTAAAAATATAAAATTTTTAAATATTAATAAATTCATATAAATTCGTATAATTTGGTTTAATTTCATATAAATTGATTTATAAATAGTTTTATTAATTGATTTTAAATATCAAATTATCTATTTATTCAAATTTTTTACGGTTAAATATTTAATTTAATTCAACTTACATCCATTAAACTCATCTATAAAAAACAGTAAAGCAATTAAGCAGTAATACTTTCCAAATATTCCTTTCTATATGGATTTTCATCCACAGGTCTATTTAAAGCAATCCATTTTGGTTCATCTTTAAATAATCTTAAAGCTTTAATATATTTTTTTTGAGTTAAAGTAAAACGATGATAAATTCCAGCTGGTAAAATTAATAAATCACCTTTAAATACTTTAACTCTAACCCATTTATCATCTTTTGAACGAACATCAAAAAATCCTTCACCATCAATAATATAACGAATTTCTTCATCTTCATGAATATGTTCACTATAAAACATATCTAATTTTTCTTTTAAAGCTTCAGGAGATCCAAAAGAAGTTGGTGAAACTTCAATTTGATCTCTATTTTTATAATTACGTTCAATTGCAATTTCATCAACTTTTGGAATATTTTCACAATATTTATAAATTACTCCAATTGATAATAAATCTGATTCTTTAAGATATTCACCTGAATCATGATCATCTAAATAATCACCTTCAATATTATCGTAATAATAAGCTTTCATTTTACTAATAAACTAATAATAAATAAATATAAATAAATATAAAGAAATCAAATTCACATGGTTTTAATGTTCACGTTTATGATTTGCCATAGTTTTGGTGTGGTCACGTGATGTAAAGTAATACTACAATTTACAATTAATACCTTTAACCTATTTTATGCTAATCTATATAAAATGCCTAATCCCTATAACACTTGTCTTAAATATCTAGAAATATATTCAAAACTAACTAAAGTTATTGCAGAAGCAGGAACAGTTCTTGCTAAATTAGTTGTAAATCCAGAATAAAAACCTTTTGGACCTTCTTTTAAATAAATATTTTTTATAGTTTGAATTAAAGTATCAGAAGTATCTTTCCTTATTTGCATTCTTGTTCTTAAAATTTCATGAGGATAAGTTAATGAAGATGCACACATTTTTGATAAAGAACTTGCAATAATTAATCTTAATAATGTACCAGATTTTGATTGATTTGGATCTCTATTATTACCACATTTAAAAAATTTTTTTAATTCTTCATAAACTGGGAAATGAATTGCAACATGAAATAAACCAAATAATGAAGGAACTAATCCACTATAAAAAACTTTTAAACCTTCATTTTTATACATTTTTTTAAAACAATCAAATGTACCATTATAAAAATAATGAGTTGAAGAATTTTGTGTCATTAATCTTGTTTTTACAACCCAAATTGGATTTGTTAATGTTGTACTTGCTGCACCAGCTGTTATTGCACTAATTGAATGACATAAAAAATCATTTTTAATATAATTTGGATAAAATTTTTTAGCCTTTTCATAAACTGTAAAATAAATCATCCAAGTTGGAAAATATCCTAATATAATTGGAACAACACCTCTATATAAACCTTTAATACCTTCTTCTTTATAAATAGTATTTAAAGTATCATTTATTCCATGATATTTTATATTTGTACCTTGAGCTTGAATTCTTGTTTTTGCAACATCAAGAGGACAAACACTAACTCCAGCTAAAAATCCAGAAAGTGCACCTGATAAAGCAACAATTTGAGTTTCTGGAATGTGCATTTTATTCAATTATAAAAATTATTGCTAATTCAATTCAAAGGGGTTTTATTTATTTAGTTAATATTTGTTGATGGAGTCTTCGGTCTTTTGATTTCGAGAGGGTAAATTGAACAATAAAGAATAAAAGAATAAAATGATGTTATAAAGATTGTTGAATTAATGTTGTGAAGTTTAAGTTTAAAGAATATTGGTTGTTGTTTGGTTCTGTTTTTATAATTTTATTTAATTTTTAACCATTCTAATGAAAAGTTTTAATTAATGATCAATAATACTTCAAACGTTATCGGAATCCTATTTAAGAAAAGGGTGTAGTATTATATTATATTATAGTTATATATAATAGAATTATAAGAATAGAAAACTATAAGTTATTATTACTATTTAATCCACTTTTATAATTAATACCGATGAATAAATATTTAATACTTTGAATAATAAAACTGTTTTTGTGGGGGGTGTTGAGGGGTAAATTGTGGATTTAAATGAATTTTATTGGATAAATTAATAAATTAATATAAATATATAATACTTTAAAATTTTATATATTTATATTATTTTATAATTAAATGTTACCATTTTATTATTCATTTCAAAGTTTTTTGTCGATTTTTAAATTTAAAATAAATTTAATTATTTAACTAATACAATAATTGTTGATCATTTGTTCAACTTGAAAAAATTGAAAAAATTGCAAAAAACATTACCATAAATACATCAATTATATTGATATCCACTAACCATTTTGAAACCTAATTAAAGTAATACTACTATTATATCAATGTGCAAAAATTTTAACAATCCACTATCTAACCCTTGCTTAACCAACAAAGTAGACAATGAACAATCAAAAAACCCAAATAATATTATAACAGAAAATACATATAAAACCCTTCTTAGAAAATATAAAATATCAATGATTCTATGGACTTGTTTCTCTACAATAATAACAATTACAACTTTAACATTTTTTTTTGAACTAATCACACATGTAAAAGCTGATGAAATATGTGCTTACAACT
This sequence comes from Liangdongia dryadoides, assembly GCA_030579655.1. Lineage (NCBI taxonomy): Eukaryota > Fungi > Ascomycota > Saccharomycetes > Phaffomycetales > Wickerhamomycetaceae > Liangdongia > Liangdongia dryadoides. The sequence continues at coordinate 159,686 of JAKTRJ010000005.1, forward strand.
AATACTATCCTCCTTATATAATTGGTGAAGAAACTATGGTCTGCTCTAAAAGAGTTTGAATATGATCATGTACAACTTGCTTACTGTTTCCCACATGACAATGTAACAAGTGAGCTAACTATGAATAAAGATGTTAACAAACGTTACTAGTAGTTTTACCTCGGTCTTGCTTTATATAAAACTTTGGATAATTATTTGAGATTTGACTTTTACTGGTGGTTTTAGTATTCCATAATTGTCTATTATTTCATGTTAAGTGATTAATAGTCCTATCATCGGATTATTTCCAATTTATTTTATATAATATTTTATACAGTATTTAGTCTGCTGATTAATTAGCGCTTACGTTTCCACCAATATATGCCTGTTATATTTATTAAAATGTATGGAAAAATACTATAAAAGATAACTAGACAATTCTATAAAAATTTATTCAACTTAGCTTATCTGATTCCTTAGATGGGTAATATATCCTTGTATCGATGAATCCTAAGAAGAAATCATCCACTTATAAAATTTTCCTTATAGTATAAAACCTAGATCACTTGAGAAGGTATAAGAATTCTAATAGCAGTTGCTCTTAGAATTGTTATTCTATGGGTTAGTTATAGGGAAGTAAAATTTCAAGTTATATACTTTATATGAATTAAAGATCCAGAAAATTAGAAATATTCTATTATTTATAGATTATCAAGTCCCGGAAATAAAAAGTTATTTCCAGTAAATCCCATATACATTTAAATCCGTTTATAATCAGTTAAAATGAGTTCAACTGTTTGAAATAAGCACTTTTTATTTAATTTAAAGTAGTTCTTGTTTTATGTAAAAAAATAAATGAAATGGAATTTATACATCATTATAATATCATAATTATATCAATTATTCAATATTTCCTTATCTCCTGCATACTTATGTATAAATAAAACTAATTTTTACAAGATTAAATTAAACTAAAACTATTAAAAGTCTTTATCTCATTTTATTCTTATAAACTAAATAATAAATGAGTCTAAAAATTACGAATAAATTTAAATGCTTTAGAACTTTAAAATAGTCATTCTGTATGATCTAAAATCAAACTTTAATCTTATTTTGTACAACTACAGTAAATTATAGTAAATTACATATTTCATAATTATACATTTTTTTTTTCAATTCCCCATACCCTTGATATATATACATAATCATAGCAAATCATATCTCATAGCAATTTATAATAATAATAATTTATACATTCTCTTATTCAGCTCTTGGTGGAAATTGCATTGCAGAATAATCATCTAACCAATTCCCACGATCTCCATTAATCCCATAAATTTGTCCAGTTGTAGTTGTTGTATTTGGTTGAATTTGTTGTTGTTGTTGATGTTGAATAGATTGTTGAACTTGTTGTTTTGATTCTTCAACAGATTCTGAACGTGGAGTTTCTGCATGATATTGTGTATAATTTAAATTCATTAAATCATATTCTTGAAGTTGTGGAATAACAGGACCAGGTACAGATTGTGGAGCAGATTGTTGTTGTTGTTGTGGTGGTGGACCAGGAATTGATTGTTGTGGAGGACCAAGAGGACCAGAAGGACCAGGATGTCCAGGAACAGGACCAAGACCAGGACCAGGACCAGGACCAGGAGTATTAGGACCAGGTATTATTTGTTGTTGAGGTTGATTTGGATAAAAATTTTGTGCAACAGATAATAATTGTGGTGGAGGAATTTGTTGTTGAACTAATGGTAAATTATGAACATCATTATTTATTGGATTATATTTAAATTGTGGAGGAATTGGTTGCATCATATAATTTAAACCAGAATTACTTGATGGAGGGAAACTAATTGATGATGAAGTATGATGATGTCCACCACTTGATGATGGAGCTGATGAAGAAATTTGTTGTGGTTGTTGACGAATTAATTGAGGATGATCAACAAATTCAAATAAACTTTCATCTTCAATTGGAATTTTACCACCAAGTGAACTTTCTTTTATTGCATTCCATAATTCATTTGATAATGATAAATTTTTTAAATTATAATCATCTGAAGGACGTAATAATCTTCCAGAAATAACATCATTTGTTGAATAATAAGAAACTAAATGTATAGTTTCTGTAAAAGGTTGATGAGATGAAATATGTGATATTGTTAAACTCATAGTTTTTTTAATTAATCCATCATCTTTAAAAGCATATGAAGCAACTAAAGATCCAACTAAAGATCTATTTGTACCACCACTAGTACCAAGTATACCTGCAGCTTCTTCATTATTAAAACCTGAAGTCATTGTTGCAGTTACACCAATATTTCCATCATCAAAACTTTTTCTTTTTTTACGTCTCTCCATTGCTAATTTTTTATCTTTTGAAGAAAGTGCACTTCTATCCAATTCTCTATAAACTAAAAATCTTCCTAAAATTCTTGATGGACTCCAAGAAACACCATCAGTCCATCTTTTAATCCCAGAACGTTCTTCAATAAAAACAAAAACATTCCCACTTTTAATTAAATCATTACGTTCACGATCATGAGGTCTTCGTTCAATAGCAAATAATTGCCTATTAAGAGTAGCTTGAATCACTAATAAAGCATCCCTTGTAGAACTAATATATCCGTAAAAAGTTGGTGATATTTTTTGAGCCATTTGAATAAAGGATTAATTAATACCCTTTAACACTTAATAAATTTAAATTTGAATTTGAAGTTTTTAAAGTGTTTAAATAAAGTTGTCAAAATAATAAAATATTGATTTAACTGTTTGCTGCTATTTTGATTTAATTTTTATTTTTTTTAGTTTGTTTGTTACTTATTGCTCTTGAATTGATTCTGGAACAAATGGTTGCTTTTTTGGTTGTTTTGTTTGCTTTATTTAGTTAATAGATGATTGATTCCTTCTTATTTTAATTGTTTGTAAATAAAATGTTGTTTGTTAATTGTTGTTTAATATTAACAAACCAATTCTAATAAATTTAAAGACTTTTAACAAGTTTTCTTTAATTGTTAAATTATCATTCTATTTCTCTTTATCACCATCTTTCCCGTTGTGTCAGTTTGTTTCTGGAGCCTTTTTTTCAAAGTGGGATGAACTTACATAAAACTGCAGATGACATACATAACATACATAAACATACATAAACCGATGTACATATATGTAATTAAATGTAACTAAATGTAGAATGGACAATTGGATTGAATGCAATATCATGTACACTTAAAAAAAAAGATACATGAATTAATAAGTGATTACGTAAACAATATATTACAAAAATTTTATAAGAAAATTTGTTGACAGAAAAAATGGCCGTGTGGTCTAGTGGTATGATACTCGCTTTGGGTGCGAGTGGCCCAGGGTTCAATTCCCTGCTCGGCCCCATTTTCTTTATTATTTTTATATAATATATAATATATAAATAATATAAATAATAATAACATTTATTTTTATTTATCATTATCAACTAATTTTTGAAGATTATTATAAACATTCAATTTTTCAACCTCAGCTTTTGCACCAGGATACAATTCTGGGAAAACTTTAACATATTCATAAAAATCCCATCTTCTTTTTTCCCAATTAGTTTCAATTGGTTTTAAATTTTTTAAATTTTTAGATACAATTTCAACATCTTTCCAAACTCTTAAAACATTCCATCCCATAACTTTACCAATTTGTTCTTCAGAAGCATTAGTCTCTTCCCATAATCTTTTAACTAAATCTGGATATTTAGAAACATCTTCTAATCCTTTTGGACCACATGGAATACCATCAAAATCTGAACCAAATCCAACATGATCCCAACCAATTAAATCAATCACATATTTCAAATGCTTAACTGCATCATCAATAGTAACATCTTTCCCTTCATTTTTCAAGAAAACTGGGAAAAAATTAATACATATAACACCACCATTTTTTTTCACTTTTAATAAAACATCATCTCTAACATTTCTTTCATGTTTACATAATTCATAAACAGAACTATGAGAAAATATAACTGGTGCTTGTGTACATTCCAAAGTATCAAGCATAGTCTTATATGATACATGACTTAAATCAACAATCATACCTAATCTATTCATCTCTTTAATACATTCAACACCATAATCACTTAATCCCAAATCTGGTTTACCACCACTAATTGAAGAAGCAGCTGTGGCAAATGGATTATCACAATTATGAGTTAATGTGATATATCTAACACCAAGTGCATAATATTGTCTAACAATAGCTAAAGAAATATCAACTTGATGTAATCCTTCAATACCCAAAGTAATTGCAATCTTATTAGAAGTTGGATCATTAAAAGTCTTTAAAAACTCATCAACAGATGAAACAAATGTCAAATATTCTGAATATTCTTCAACTAATCTTTTTGTAACATCAATTTGTTCCATTGTATCCCTAACTGCAGAATTTGGTTTATTAAAATCATCATATAAATAATCAGGATCTTTACATTCAATCCAACAACTAAAAAATTGTAAACCAATCCCACCTTTTTGCATCTTTAATAAATCAGTATGAGATGTTAATTCTTTATCAAATTTAAAATTTGGATTATTATAAATCTCATTATGTAATTGAACTCTTAATAAATATGGGAAATCATTATGAGTATCAATGATTGGTGTTGTTTTAATCAACTCATCAAATCTTGTAGAAGCAGTCATTCTTAATTTGGTTATTAACTAAATATTATTTTTTAAGGAAATACACAGTTTTTATATTAAAATTTTATCAAAAACCGTTATGCAAGTTTTAAGATAAAAAATTAATCCGGAGTTTATGCGACATAAGATTAAATTTGTCGCTTGGACATAATTAGATAAAGTTGAAAAAAAGTGTATAAAAAGGGCATTTAATGGACTATTATTAGGTTTGATTTACTAGTTATAAACATAAACCATGAACGAAAAGTCCCAAGAACCTGAAGAAATATCTTCAATAACTGAAGGCGACCATTTAACTTCAATAATTTCACCTTTATATACTAATAAACCAAAAGATGTTATTTTAGAAAGTGGATTGAAAGCTGGGTTGAAGAATAGAATGATTAATCTTATTGCTTTATGTGGTATCATAGGTCCAGGGGTTTTCATTGGGATGGGTAATATGCTAGCTTCTGGTGGACCAGTTGGTATGATTGTTGGTTTTACAATTGTTGGATTTTTAGTAATTTCTATAATGTTAAGTGTTGGTGAATTAAATTCAATGTTTGAACAAAATTTTTCCATATTGGGATCAAGATTTGTTTCAAAAGGGTTTGGTGCAACTGTTGCTTTATATTATGTTATTATTTGGATTACAAATATTATTGCAGAATATACTTCATTAACTGCTACTATGGAAACTTATACTACAAAAATCCCAACTTATGGTTGGTATTTAATATTTTGGTTTATTTTTACAATTTTTCAAACTTTAAATGTAAGTTGGTGGGGTGAAAGTGAATATATTTTAGGAATAATTAAATTATTATTTTTAACTGGATTTTATTTATTTGCTATAATTTATGCAGCTGGTGGTATAAAAGATCATAAACCTGATAATCCATTTAAAAATTTCCCTTTAAAATCTGGATTTAAAGGTATTGCAAATTCTTTTGTTTATGCTGGTGTTTATTATTCTGGAGTTGAAGGTGTTTCAATGTTAACTGGTGAAACAAGAAATCCTAAAAAAGCTATACCAACAGCTGTTAGAAATACTGTATTTAGAGTATTTTATGTTTATTTTGGATTATCAATTTTTTATGGAATTACTGTTCCATATAATGATAAATTATTAAATTCTGCTGATAAAGTTATGAAATCTCCAATGACTATTGCAATTACAGAAGCTGGTTGGCCAAATTCTAAATATTTCGTCACTACAATGATTTGGATCACTTGTTTTAGTTCAATTAATACAGCAATTTATTTTGCTTCAAGATGTTTATTTAGTTGGTCACAACAAGGTTTTGGACCAAAAATTTTTACAAAAGTTAATAAAAAAGGTATTCCTTATGTTGCTATTCATACAGTTCATTTATTTGGGTTTTTATCAATTTTATCCTATAGTTCTGGGTCAACAGTTGCTTATAATTATATTGTTTCCGTCACTGGTGTTTCATCATTTATGGTTTGGACTAGTATTTCAATAATTCAATATAGATTTAGAAAAGGATGGATTTCACAAGGAAGAACCTTGAATGAATTACCATTTGTTGCTCCTTTAGTCCCTTATATTAATATTGTTGCAATTGGTTTAGGTATTTTACTAACTTTAGTACAAAGTTGGTCTTGTTTTAAACCTTTTGATTATAAGACATTTATTGATGGGTATATAATGTTACCTTTATTCTTTATCATTTGGTTTTGTTATGATTTTTTTTATTTCAAAAAAACTAATATTATCAAATATCAAGATATGGAGTTTGAATCTGGTAGAAGACCAGATTTAGATGAAGTTATAAGTGATATAAAAGTATGAAAAAACTTCTCATCTACCCATATTTATTCTCCAACCATACTCCATTGTTATTTTAAACCATTCAATATAATATTTACCATTGTTATTTAATTTCCAAATTTTTTGTAGTACTATTAAAAGTTTTTGATAACTGCTCATAACACCAGTTTTACTAATTAATAATTGAAACATATCTTTAACAAATTTTTTATCTAAATCAGTTGTACAACATAACCCTAAAACAAGCATTGGAAATGGCAAATTTCTTATCAAGGATTCAAAATTATTACCAAGTATTATTTCAATATCTTGTTTTAAATTTGAATATAATATTTTAATCTCTGGAACAATTGGTGGTAGTTTCCTTATAACATGTTTCAAATAAATTATTGAACTAATTTGATAAGCCTCATAAAATGTCAAATGAATTTCTAATTGTTGAATATATCCTTCTGTAAATTCATACCCACTTAATTCTGGTTTACAAAATCTAATTTCTTTTTCAATTTCATCAGCTCTTGTTAAAATTTCTTGTAACATTTCAATCTTATCACAATCTGGTAAATCACTTGTAATTTTCCTATTTTCATATTCAACTAATAATGAAATTGTTTTCCCAATTAGTACTACTAATGGTCTAATACAACCTTGAAAAGGATCTTTTAAATGATTATCTTGAAAAATTTTGGCATATTCATACACTGAATAAAAAGTCCCAAACTCGTTAGACTGTGAGGCCAAAACATCATAATATGCAAAGGATTCAGCCATAAGATATCCTTCTGTTGAACAGTTGGTTAAATATTGGAACGAACCTGGCATTGAGTTTATAACATTAAAACATTTTGTGAAATATTTTGACCATTTTTTAGCATCACCAAAAGAAGCTTCCATGGAAACTAAAATCATATAACATACGACATTAAACAAGAATGGTTTATTGGACTTGTGTATTTTAATAAGATCATCTCTTGATTTTATTATTGTCATTATTTCAGAAAGATATTTTTGTTCAATTTCATCTTCTTCATCATCATCATTATGATAAATTTGGTTCATTGATCTATACCCCCAACAAATCAATGTAAATAAAATTGAAACATCTTCTAAAGCCATTGATATGAATATTTTGGAATAATGATTAACTTTTTGTGGAAGTGTTGAAAATTGGGGTGATATCATTTTAATAAAATATTCAAAATATTGTAATTCTTGTTTAGTAATATTTACAGGAAGCTTCAAACTAATACTTTTTGTATTTATAGTATTTTGACCAACAAATACCAAACTATTAACACTGTCAACAACTTCCATTAATTCTGGGTCATCATTAATCAAGACTTGAACTTTATAATGACAAACCAACCCTTTCTTAGAACATGCAGTACAAATTGGTTTTAACTCATCACATTTTTTTTTCTGTTTCTTACAATTATTACACCCATTTCTGGATCTTTTATTTTTAGTTTTAGTAATCTTACTCATGGTTTCGTTGGTGTGTCTTTTTAGTGCTAAGTAAATTTAAGATTATTTTGTTTTTCTTATCTTTTATCAAGAGATTTACTATTCGTTTAAACACCGATGATTAATAATTTTAGTGTTGGTTGAAATGAGGTTCATTGGTGGTGTTGGTGTTACTTTTTTGACTTCAACACTTTAGATTTGTATATAGTTATTATATTCATATATTTCATTCTACTACTTCAGTTATCACTTAAACTCTTAAGAAAGGCAGAAAACATGCGTCAAAACGCAATTAATTTTACTCTACACAAATCATAGTCTGAGCACAGAAATATTCATTATGGAGAAAAAGAACTGAGTTGTGTTTGCTATTTTAGTTTGGAATTCATTAATTATTTAATCTTAATAGCTCTTGATTTTCAAGTGTTGTATGCAACCTTCAAAACCATGTTGAATTAAAATTGGTGATTAAAAGAGAGTTAGAAGTGTTTATGAACATTATACTAAAATGCCTGTTAGTTTTATTAGTAACTTCTTTCATAAAATTTTAGTTTCAAATAGTGGAAATGATTTAAACTTTCCTTTTCCATGATTTCCCCTAACTCGTTAAGGGTGCCCAGAAGGAAGTGTGATTCTAGATCAAGGGCAAGTTTCACTTAAATAAATAAAAATAACTTTACAACCCATAGATTTTAGAACATTTTGTTTCACTTTCATTAGGTTAATAGTATCAAACCTTCTTTCCTACTCAAACCTAGTGACCATGCATATCAATGCATACGGATGCAGTGATGATACTAAATTAGTTTTAGTTCTTTTCAAGTAATAATTCTGTAGTCAAATTTGACACTTTGACACAAGTTATGGTTCATTACTATATTTATTATTCATTTTTCACTAATACCCGTGACTTAACATATATGTTATGATTGCTAAAACTTAATTCAGTTACCATAGTATATAAACACATGAGTATTCTTTAACACACCAATTAATATGAAAGTAACAATCATGATGAGTTATATATCTGAAATTACATCTGATTCACAACCTCTTTCAATTACATTTGCATTCCCAACTTGCAATGCAGTTCTAACGTTATTAAACTGGTTAATAATTTCATTCATGATTTATTTCCAAGTTGGATTATCAATCGCCTTGAATGATTCCTTATTATTGGTTATTACACATTCAATTGCTGTAATTATTATGTTTACATCAATGATTAGAGTTTATTTTTTCCCAAAATTATATGATGCTATAGTTCGCCAAGTTGTTAATTCTGTATTTATGAAATCAGAAACTGCAAATTTACCCATTAACGTTTTCAATAAAATGGTTAAGAAAAGATTTGATTTTTTAAAAATTCATACAAACTTTGAAACTTTTGATTTAAACGAATTTTGGGTTGGTGATTTAGATGAATTCTTTATGGTAACTTTGAATAAAGATACTGTGACAATTTATGCAGATAAAGGTGTCTGGACAATTTTTTGTTCTTTTGTATTGATTGGGGTTGGTGTGTCTGTACTATACTCTTGTGGATTGAATAAAAAAAGCCCGTCAAAGAAAATTTTGGATGAAAGTTGTCCATTATATAGTGCTACTGAGAGTACAATTGTATAAGTGAAAAATTTTTTTTTTAGTTGGTTTTTGATTAAAAAATAAATATTAGTTTAATTAGAAAAAATATAATTAAGTCTCCGCGACGGGGAATTGAACCCCGGTCTACCATGAATTGTCTGACGACAAACGGTGATTCTAGCCACTAAACTATCACGGAGTTTTCTGTGCAGACCAATTCCCTTTAATAATCTCACAATGTAACTTTAAAAGCACGGTAAGGGCAACAAAATGTGGTACAGACAACATGCTATATCATAAATAGAATTCCCTACTGCATGTATGTTGTTAAGGACCACATAACATCGGGAGATATTATCGGAGACAAGGTAAAATCCGAGGTTCATCACTGGTTCGGAGATAAAAAATTAAAAGCTTCGAGAAGAAGATGGATCAATTACTCTAATGGAATGAGTGAATATCAACTATAAAATAGGAACTGCAGAAGATCCATTAACTAAAAGGCATACAAAAATATCAATATGAGCAGCTCAATGAATGTTGTTTATAAAAATGCATATTCTAACAGCATTGCTTTAATGGCTGATATTTGTTTGTTAACATCACCAATAATATCATCAAGATGGATGTCTGGTATAAGGAAAACTAACCCAGATTCTAAACTAATTCAATGGCTTGGACTATTTTTTATTATTTTAAATATTTGCTTTGAAGTCGTTGTTATCATTGGGATTGTTTGTATTTATTTTGTGCCAAATTCTCAAGATATGGTTGCTAGAGATTTTTTTAGAACTACAATAGGTGAAATAATTACAACAAAAAGAGAAGCCATTGGTAAATCAACCACTACTAATGACATTGAAGGTGGTACAGTGACTTTGAAAGAGTTTAGCGATGCAGTTAAAACACAAATTGGAAGTGAAGCTACTACAATGGAAGAAGTTAATGGGAAACCATTTACTGAATTATTTATTGATATGCTAAGACAATACTATTTTGTTGTCAATTACAAAGGACAACTTTATATTTTATGTGATAAGGATATTTTTTATACTTTAGTTTATATCTCTATCATTACAATTTTGGATTTAACAGTTCATTTTATAGTTACATCACTATAATGAAAAAAAAAAAAAAAATAAAAACTATGCATATATATATATTTTTCATAAATTTGTAAAGGGGTTCATCCTCTTCTTAGTTGTTGCATTAATTGTTGTTGAATATCAGAATTTTCCCTCAATTGTTGTAAAATTTCTTTATTTACAGCATAACATAATCCATTATCAATATAATAATCACCAGTTGGATACTTTTTAATTGGTAATAACCATTCTTTCCAAGTTGTACCCATAACAGTCTCCCAATTTTGTGATTTAGAACCTAAATTAAAAACATTTCCATGAGATTCTGAATTTGGTTGTTTTGAATATTTATACATTGAATCTCTAATAATTTCCAAATTATTTCTATATCTATTATAATCATAAAATTCCAATGTTGTCAAATTTTCAGTCACCAAGTAAATAGAAAATCCTGTAAATATACCAACAGCAATAACTATAGTCAAACTTAAAATCACTAATAGTATAAAATTTATACTTAAATAACCATTATTATAATCTTCATTCTTAAAAAATTGATAAACTAAAACACTAGAAACAAAAAACCCTAAAATACCAAACTCAACAGTATTAATTAAAAATTGAATAAAAAATTTATGATTTTTAAACCCAATACATGTTGCAAACCAAGGACAATGATGATCCATACGTAAACAACAGCTATTACAACCAGAACAATGATGGCATCTATCAGGTTTCCAAACATTACATTTTGAACAAAATCTCATATTCCCATTATTTTTAACCATAACTGTATGTTTAACTAACCAATCTGGAGGTTGGTGTAAATTTTCAACATCTATTGATGATGAAAAAATTCGTAATTCTGGAAAGTCTAGTGGAGATCCAGCACCTTCTTTCAATACCCTATAATACAAATAAATACCATTAATACCAAATATTAGGCCCATTATACCTAATATCAGTCCAAGAATTCCACCAATTGTATTCCAACAAATTTCATAACAATAGACATAAATACCCCAAAAATAAAGGGAATTACTCAGCACTTTTGGAAAAAGGGTCGCTAAATAACAGCAAAATCTTTCCATTCGAGTCATTTGTGATGTATATTTTGTTTTTTTGTTTTAGTTTTAAGTTGTTGTTCGTTGATGGAGTTGCCTGAGTTATTTCCAGATCGGGGAATATTTCAATAATTCTACTAATGAGTAGTGAGAATTAAGATTGTAGATTAAAAGAAATTGAATTGGATGACAAATGAGTTGGGATTAATTGAAATAGTTAATGAAACTTTGAATCTTTTTTTTTGTAGTTGAATTACAATTTGAATGGTTTTTTTATAGATTTTATATGGTATTAATTGCTATGTATCTAGAAAAAAATAGTCCATAAATTATACAATAATCATACTTTAATGACATGATTAACAATAAAAAATCAACCTTCAGTTCTCCTTCCCATCCAAATAAAATCCCATAATTATGTCCCATAATTATGTCCCGCATCACTCATCGGCTATTATTATACTAACAACATAATACTTGAACTAAAGAGAATGAAAAATAAACAATCAAATGGGTACTTTACCTTTTTAGTTGTAGTGATCCAAACTTATAAAAACAACAGTTTTTAATCCAGCAACTTACAAAAACCAACTAGATTAAAACAGTGGCTGTAAGCATTTAGTATATAAACATCTCTTATCTCCAAATCTTTATCCTTCAACCATAAACATTGAAAAAAAAACAATATTCAACACAATTGATTCTTAATTGGTATTAAAATGAGTGCAATTGAAGGTAAATTACACACATATACAGAAAGCAAAGTTGCTTTTGAATTTCCTAATAAAACTAGTTCTAAAAAAGCGGTTATTTTCATTGGTGGGTTAAATGATGGATTATTAACTGTTCCATATGTTTATCCATTAAGTCAAAATGAAGAGAATTGGGTTTTTTTCCAAATATTAATTAGTAGTTCTTATTTAGGTTGGGGTACAGGTTCATTAGATCGTGATATTTCTGAAATTAAATTGTTAGTTGAATATTTACGTAATGAATTAAATTTTGAGAAAGTTGTATTATTAGGTCATTCTACTGGTTCACAAGATTCAATCCATTATGCTTTACATTATAGTAACATAGATGGTATTATTTTACAAGCACCAGTTTCTGATCGTCAAACTATTGAAAGATTTAATCCAGGTACTTATAAAAAATTGAATAAAGAAGCTGAGGAAGTTTTAAGTAAAGAAGGTGGTGATAGAGTATTATCACAAGCTTTTAGTGAAGCATTGTTTGGTGCACCAATTAATGCATATAGATGGACTTCATTAGCTAATAAAGGTGGTGATGATGACTATTTTTCAGATGATTTATCAGATGAATCATTAAAAAAGACATTTGGTGCTTTAATTAAACCAATTTTGGTTTTATATAGTGGTGCTGATCAATTTGGTAAAGAAAATGGTGATAAACAAGCTTTAGTTTCTCGTTGGTCAACTTTTGTGGATCCAAAGATTTGGAGTAAAGAATCAAAAGTTGTTCCTGGGGCACTACATAATATTGGTCCAGGATCTTCACCTGATTCTTTGGAAATTGCAATCAATTCTATAAAAAACTTTTTATCAACTATATGAAATATATGTGTTTTTTTAATCTTTTTTTGGTTTTTTTTTTTCTTGTGATTTAACATACGCTTCATAACCTATTCCTCCAAACACTAAACTTAAAGCAACCCATTGCCAATTTGATAAACTATGGCCAAATAGTAACACACTTAATAACATTGAAATCATTTTTCTAGTAACAGTGACTGTAATTAATATTAATGCACCAAATTTTTCTAAAGTGATGAAAATAAAGATTTGACCAATAGCACCACAAACTGCATAACTTAGAATATATTTCAAAATTAATGGATTGTTTGAAATATAATCAATAGCATAAATTAATTGATTACTTAATATAGCTGAATAAGTTAAATTTAAAAATGAAGAAATTAAATTCAATGCAAACATCAAATGAGCACCACTAAAATTTGGGTATTTATTGAATAATACATCTTGAGTGGAATTTGTCAAACCATCTAATAATAATGCAAAAACCAAATATACAACACCTAATGGAACATTATCACCAAAAGTATTATCAGTAACTTTACCAGGTTTTTTAGATTTACCTAATGTAAATAACACAACACCAATTGTTACTGTTAATGCAACCAAATATTTATATAATGGGAATTTCTTCTTATATAAAAGCTTATAAACAACCATGACTGGGATTAACTTACAACTTTTGGCTAAAGTATATAATAAATACCCAACATGTTCCATTGAAGATAATCCAATTGAAGAAGATAATGACTGAGTAGTAGACACCACAAGTAACCATTTCATTAGATCAACATGAAACAAATCCATTCTTTCACCAGTTTTAGTTTTTAAGTAGATGTAACCAACAATAGTTGCAAATAAGTTTTGGATCATATTTATTACGAATGGAGCTTTAAATTGTTCATTATCAACAACATTTCTATAACTTCCAATTTGTTCTTGTAAAATACCCCAAGTTAAAAAAGATCCATAAATCCCACCAAGACAAACAATTAACAGCACCAATTGGTTCATTTTTTTGCTGTTTACAATTTGAGTTGTTGTTGTTGATGTTGATGTTTTTGTTGTCATTTTCCTGCATGAACGTGAATTTTTCAATATTTGAATTATTTAATAAAATTTATAGAAAACTACAAAAAATTTTTGTATTTTAACGTGTTTATTTGATTAATAATTATTCTTATTTATTTTGTTATTTAATAATTAATAGTTTTATTTCTATCAAATTTCTAAAATTTCTCAAATTTCTCAAATTTCCAATTGTTTGCATTTTCAGTATATAGTACCCAGGAATCATGTTCTAATGAGGTTTTAAATCCCATACTAACACGATTCATTCAAAAATTAATTTATATAAACATATTGGATTATTTAAACTTGATCAAATTAAATTTATCAAATGAATTGGATTCTGGTGATTTATAAAATATTTCAATTATTAATTTTCCAAGATTTCTTGGATAGCAAAGGTTTAATAAACTTGACATGGTGATAGTTACGTTTAATTTAACATCTTCCAATTTATAGTATATGGGATATCAAAAGCCTTTTTATATGTATTTTGATTTTTTCATGTCTGTGAGGATTGATCATATGCTCTTTTCTGTTATTTAGTTCAATATCTCTTTGAGATTGTAACGTAAGATGACCCAAAGAAAAGTGCTGTTAGATAATATCCTTTACTTTTTTTTATTGTTAAAATATTTTCCTCATGCAGAAACTTGCGTCAATATGAGGTTCATACAAATGAGGTTTATCAAAACATATATTAACCGGAGTATAAAATTCTTACTATCACACGATGTATTAAAGAACAAGCAATTAAAGTAATTGTAATGTTTGAATTTTTTTTTGATCCTAATAAGCTAAAGCTTTGATCATCAAAGACTAAAGTAAAATAATATCTCGTTAAATTTGAAATTGGATCTTTAGTAAAATCATCTTTTAATTCCATATTTTTAACATTCCAATAATTTTCATTATTTATAAATTTTATAAATTGCTTAAAACTTAATATTCTTGTATCATTATTAAGGAAAACAGATTCAACAGCATTCATAACAATTGATTGATTATAACTAGCAATGATATAAGTATTAAATAATTTGATTGAAGTAAATAATAAAACAAAATAACATAAAAGAGTTAATGTAATACCAATACTTGATTGAATTTTATAACGATGAACTGTTAGAATAAAACCATTATATAACCAAGTATTGACATAAAAACAATAAAACAATATCCCAAAGTTGAAAATAATGGTTAATGGATTGATAATATCATAGAGATAAATGATTTCTAAGGTTGGAATTGAATCTAAAGTTGGATTTAACTTGATATTGAACATTATGAATACAAAAACTTCAAGATTAAGGGAAAATTTACAATTATGTTTGAAATCACCTTTTTCTTTGTTGTGGAAATAATACTTGAAATATGGAACTAACTTATGCATAAAACTGCATTAATTTAGGTCTTGTGAATATAAAACTTTTAATTGATCGACATTATTATTAATATAAAAGCAAGTTATATTATTTCTAGATTAACTGTGTGTTTGTATAAATATTGTTATTATTTTTTTATTATCATTGCTTATTATCATTGCTTATTATCGTAAATTATGTATTACGGATCAATTGTTTAAGGCACATAGTTTCAAAGTCAATTAAACAAGGAAATAAAAAATACCTGATAGAGCAATTTAAAATAATTTTTATAACAACTCCATTCATTCAGAAGTTTGTGAATATATTTTAGTGAACTTGTTTCATTTTTAAGTTGATCATAATTTTTAATTAAAAACGTTCTTGGTTCGATTCCCTGAAGTTCCAATTTATTTAATTTTATTAATTAATTTTGGTACATAAAACAATAATAAACATTATGATTGATAAACATCAACATGAAAAAAATGAAATGGATTTCCATAAAGAATTCACCACAAAGTTAAAAGGTAATTTTAGTTTTAATATTAATATCATTACATTAGCAATTAACACATTCCTCTGTAGCACTTGAAACTTCAAATGATTTTAATTTAGATTATGCAAATTTAAGAAAACAACTTGATAATAATTGGCATTTATTACCAAATTATTCAAAACAAAAATATTTAAATGATTTGAATAAGTTTAAACAAAATGATGAAAAAATCAAAGAATTTAAATTTAGATCTCCATTAAAACAAAAAAATTTAAATAATGATGAATATATAAAAAAAGAGAAACAACAAGTTATAATGATTAAAAATGAAACTATAGAAATTGATCAACCTCAAGTATTTTTATCAAATATGGAAAATTGTCAAATTATAATAACTGCAAAATTTTCTTGTTTTCTTCAAAATTTAATTAATTGTGAAATTTTAATTAAAAAAGCTCATCAATTAAGATTACATGATTGTGTTAATTGTAATATTAATGGTGAAGATTATATTAATTGTATTGTAGAGAATTGTGAAGAGATGAAATTTAGTGATGTGTTTACAGTACATGATTTTGCATTAAATAGTAATAAATTATAAAATGTTATTACGTTAAAAAAAAAAAAGTAGTCATTAATTTCATTAATTATTATGATTATCTTTAAATAACTTTAATTCCAAATTTGTCTTTTCATTAGCAATGTTATTATATTTGAAAAAATTTTCACTTTGTGCTAAATTATACATTTTAACTTGAATACTATTTGCAAGTTGAGGATATTTTGTTTGAAATTCTTGAAAATTTGTAATCACTGGAGCTTGGGTTGAAACATGTTGAATCTCTTGTTTTAATATATTAATTTCATTATTTTTAACATTTAATGTACTTTTTAAAAGTTCAACTTCTTTTTGTAAATTTGATATTTTATCTTGATAAGAATCTGATTGTAATTTTAATTTTATTTCAGATTCTTCTTGTAATTGTTTTGTTGTTTTTTTTAAATTTAATGAATAATTTATTGATAATAATGAATTTTGGAAATTATAAATTGTATTTAATTCTTCAATGATGGGGAATGATTGATCTAATAAATTTTTTGTAATTTGATATAAACTTGTTTGAAAAGTAGTGAAATCATAAACTTCACGTAATTTATTTAACAGTTCTTCACTAGTGTTGGATGATTTAACAATAGTTTCAATTTTTGATTCATGTTCTTTTAAAGCTTGATTAAAACTTGATGAAATATTTAATTCTAAATAATTTTTAAAAATTAAAGATAATTCAATTGAAATTTCAGTAATAGATTTTTTAGAAGATTGAGAAATTAAATCACCAAATATTAAAAAAAAAACAGCTTCTGAAGGATATATATTTAAAAATTCATATGATTTATCATCAAGTTTTGTTAATTTAAAAAAATCTTTAAAATGGAAAAAAAAATTAAAAATAACAACTTTGATATTATCAGTCATATTTGGTGACATAATATATGTAAATATCATCAGTTGAACCAAGTTCATCATAACACGAGTTAAATTTGTTTTTTCATCTTCTTTTAAATGACTTGGTGTTAATTCATTCTCATGAATGAAATATAAAGATGGTTTCAAATAACTCAAGAAAGAAGTATATTGGAAAAAATTGTAATCAAATTCACTTTCTAAATCGGCAGGTAGATCATCTAATTTAAAGAATTGAAATCTAGCTTCATCATTATCATCAATTTTAAATTTAATCGTTTCATCATCTTTTGGCATCCACTCCGGATCAACTAATATTTCATGCCCATTATCCCCAAGTAATGATTCTGAAGGATCTTTTTGTAATACACTGGATTCAAGTGTAACATTACCAGAAAAATATCTCATTAATGAAAAACAAACACTCATCATTTCATCTTGTTTATTGTTGATTCGCTGGTAATAAATATCATCTTTGAAATATTCAGCATATTTCTGGGATTTATACAATTGTGTATTAATTTTCTTTAATCGATATATGACTGATTCAATATGTGCCTCCATTTGTCTTGATGCCAATTGTATTCATCGGCTTATTTTAGTCAAAAGCAAAGCAAAGGGTTCTTAATTACAGCCAATTTTCTGTTGATGTTTGATTTCCGACTACAAACAATATTCCGAGGGTTATTTTTTTAAAAGAAAAAAACAACTTCTTCTCACGAGAGTCGAACCGCTGAAAATATGTCTCGCGTTATTGTTTACTTTTAACCAAATTGGGAAAATGTAAACAAATGGTGAATTTCATAAACAAATTAAAGAATAAATTAATTATTACAACAGATAAACAAAATAAAAAAAACAAAAACAAAAAGTGACACTACTGTTTGGTTTTCTAAAGGCAACACAATGTCCTCTCCTAGAAAACACATCACTTCCCGTTATCTGGAAACAATCAATGCTTCCGGAGGTACTGGTGGAGGAGTAGTAGGCGATGTTTCTCCATTGAAAACATCAACTAAGTTCAATACTCAAACCTCATCTCCTGGTAAAGCTCTTGATACTAATAAAAAAACTGCCACTTCCAAGTTTGGTATTGAACTATCATCCCCATCTCCATCCAAAAATGAACCATTCACTCCAAAGCGTGTTGCAAATTTACAAAAATCATTCTCTCAATTAAAATTAGATTCTCCATCTCCATTAAAAAAAAATTCCCAATCTATTACTGCTATAAAAAACTTAACTGATAATGATACCCCAAGATTAAAACCAACAAGTACAACCAAGTCCCCTAGTCAATCAAAAAGTTTTGATTATCTAGTTAGAATTGGTGAAGCGAAAAAATGGATTGAAGAAATTATTGGTGAAAAAATTCCTTCTGAAGCTGAATTAGCTAATGATTCTTTAAGAGATGGTGTTATTTTAGCCAAATTAACTAAAGCTTTTAAACCAGAGTTAGTAAGAAGAATCACTTCGTCAGGTCAAAGATTACAATTTATGCATACTGAAAATATCAATGTTTTTTTCCAATTTTTAGATTATGTTAAAATGCCTGATTTATTTAGATTTGAATTAACTGATTTATATGATAAGAAAAACATTCCAAAAGTTATCTTTTGTTTACATGCTCTAAGCTTTATTTTATCTGATGAATTTAATAAACCAAAAATTTCAAGTTTAAAAGGTCAATTGGAATTCACTGATGATGATTTGAAAAAAACTGAAACTTCAATAAGAGGTATTAGTTTACCAAATTTTGATTTAGTTGATAAGAATTTGGATAAAAAACCTGTCCAAACATCAAGTTCTGTTGCTAAAAAATTAGATTTTGAATCAAAAACTCCAAAAAAAGTATCTTCTTTAAATTCTAAATCATCCTCAACATTTGAACTTCCAACTTTAAAGAGTACGGATGATAAAAAAAATACCCCAAATGAAACTGAAACAGCTTCACCTAAATCACCAAAACAACCTTCACCAAAACTGAAGAATAATCCATTTTTTGAAATGGATAAACAATCCACTCCATTAGAATTACCAAAATTAAGAACAAGTATCAAGAAAACTCCTAATGTTCCAAAATTACAAGTTGAAGATTCAAACAAATTAGATAAACCTATTATTTTTGAAAAAACTAAAGCTACAAAATCAACATTAGAATTACCACCAAAATTATCACAAAAAGTTGTTGAAGTAACTGAAAATGATTCTCCACCACTCACTTATTCTCCAACTAAAAAGAAGAAATTATCTGAATCTGAATACTTGAAAAATGTTATTAAATTTCAATCTATTGCAAGAGGTTCAATTTTCCGTTATAAAATGTTTGTTGATAAGATTATTTTGAAATCTTTAGCTGAAAACATTATCCAAGTTCAATCTTTATCTAGAGCTTCTATTGTTAGAAGAAAATTTGGCTCAAATATTAATGGTTTGGAATCTAATCAAGATACTTGGATCAAATTCCAAGCTATTGCAAGAGGTTATTTACAAAGAGCTAAAATGACGAAAATTGATAAATATACTATTAATAATGTTATTCAATTACAAAGTGTTATTCGTGGTGATAAGGTTAGAAAATACACTAAATCCATTGAAACTGCTCTAAGTTATAATGAAACTAAGTTAATAATTTTACAATCTGCAATTAGAAGATCTAAAATTCAAACTAGATTTAAACAAAACCAAGCTGCTGAAGAACCAATTACAAGATTCCAAGCTGTGGCTCGTCGTGTCTTACGCACAAGAAAATTAAACCATAGAGTTAATGCTGCTTTATCTTCTGAAGATGCAACAGTTTGCTTACAATCTATCATTCGTGGGTCTAAAACCAGAAATGAAATTAAAAATATTAAATTTACTTTGTCTTTAAATACTAAATCAATTGTTGAATTACAAACTGTTTCAAGAGGTGGTATTTCTAGAAGTAGATTGAATTTGGTTTTAGATGTTTTAGATTATCAAGATACTAAATTATCTCAATTGGCTGCTATTGCTAAAGGGTCTTTAGTTAGAAAAAAATTCAACAAAACCCAAACCAAAATATATTCAGAAACTACTGTGAATTCTGTTGTTAAAATTCAATCTGCAATTCGTGGTGTTTTATCAAGATTTGGTTATGATTTATTCTTGGATGAATTGGATTGTTATACAGAAGAAACTATTGCTTTACAAGCTGCAATTCGTGGTTATCTATACAGAAGAACTAAGAATGAAGTTATGGAATATTATAAACAACATATGGATTCAATCATCAAAATTCAAAGTGCAATTAGGGGTAAATATTTAGGGAATGCTTATAAATCATTAATCTCAATGGAAAATCCTCCATTATCTGTTATTAAAAAATTTGCTTATTTGTTGAATGATAGTGATGTTGATTTTGATGAAGAAGTTAATTTAACAAGAGTCAAGGAAGTTATTAATGAAAAAACAAAAGATAATGAACAACTAGAAAAACATATTGGTCAATTAGATTTGAAAATTGCTTTATTACAAAAAAATAAAATTACTTTAGATGAATTATTAATTCAAAAAAATAAATCTGTGAATTCTAAGAGTGTTTCTACTATTGATGTTTCTTCATTGAATAGAAGAGCTAAAACTAGAATGGAATTATATGAAAAATTTTTCTATTTGTTACAAACTCAACCTTCATATTTAACAAGATTAATTAATAATGATTTTAGGGGTACTGATGTTGCTTTAAAAATCTTTAATAATCTACAAAAAAATTCAGAATTACCAACAAGAGAAGAATACTTATATGTTAGATTGATTGAAAATACTGTTAAGGATTTCATATTAACAAAATGTCAATCTGTTGATGATTTATCAAAACTAAGTTCTTTAGAAGGTGTTGGTTGGTTAAGATTATTAAAAATTTACAATGAATTCCAAACTGAATATTTAGCTTCAACTTTTGGTGAATTAATTGGTAAATTGATGAGTGATGAAACTTTAGATATTGTTTATGATCCAATAAAAATATATCGTAAAGTTCATGGTTCAAGTCATGGTGTTCAAGTTGAAACTGCTATTGAAGACCCAGATACCAAAACAATGTTTGTTCATAATTTACAACAATTAAGAGAAATTGTTTCTAAAATTTATCGTTTATTAAATGAAAATTATGATAAATTACCAATTCATATTAGAGTTTTAGCAAGTTCAACGTTTAAAATGTCTATGAAAAAATTCCCAAATAAATTAGAACAAGATCATTTATCAAATTCTGGGTTTATTATTATTAATGGATTTATTAATACCATATTGGAATCTCCAGAATCATTTGGTATTAATCCAATTAATGTCAATGAAAATTCAAAGAGAAATATGGAATTAATTGCAAAATTATCAACTCAATTATTTTTGATGAAACCTTTTGGAGTTGAAGATTTATACTTACAACCTTTAAACAAATTTATCAATTCCTCAGTAGATGGTGTTAGTGCTTTAATCAAATCTATAATTGATGTTGGTGATATTGATGGATTATATAACATGACTATTTATGATGATATGGTTGCCCATAATAGACCAAAGCTAACTTTAAGAATTTCTGATATTTTATCAATAAATGAACTTGTTGCTAAAAAAATTGATATCATGGCTCCATTAATTGATGATACTTTAAGAGAATCATTGATTGAAATTAAATCTGTCAATGCTAATGATATTGCCAAATTAAGTGGGTTTTATACATTAAGTTTGAATCCTTCAACAACGAAAGCATTCAATGAAGATACGAGAATTAAAGCATTACTAATGCAAGCTAAGAGGTGTGTTTTATATTTGATTCAAGTTGAAAATGATCAAAATGATTTATTCAATGTTTTAACTTCATTAATCGATCCAATTCATGAACTAAGATTTAAACAAATAATGTCTAATGAAAAGAAAGATATTCAAATGAATAGAGTTAATGAATATATTAACGATGGTCAAGGGTTTTTGGGTGATTTGAATTCAATTTCTTATCATAAATTAAAACAAATTGCACTTGAAAGAATTTTAGAATTAGAATCTATGGGTTATATTACAAGAAAAGATTCATTTCAAATTTTATTAAATGAAATTGCATATGATATTAAGACTAAACATGATCAAAGAATTGCACGTAAGAAACAATTATCGATTGCAGAAAATACAATGATTAGATTAGATGAAAAAAATAGATTTTTGAAAGAACAATTAAGAAATTATAATGCTCATATTGATAAATCTATGGAAGAATTACAATCTAAACCAACACAAAAGAAAAGAATTTTACCATTTACAAAGCAATTTTTTTATGAACGTGAATTAAGAAGAAATGGTAAATTACCAAGATTTGGTGCATATAAATATTCATCAAAGAAATTATATGAAAAGGGTATTTTAATTGAAGTCAAAGGATTGAATGAAGAAGTTAATTTTAATAGATCATCAAGTTCATATTTTGGTGGCTTTAATTTCCCTAAAATTGATTTTATGTTTAATTGTAATCAAGCTGGTATTTTTGAAATTTCTACAAAAAGTTCAACAGTGGCAATTAATGGTAATTTAGAAACTTTAACTATTGACCAATTATTGGAATATCAATTTGAAAACAAATCATTCATTAATTTATTTGGTGGGTTAGTTAAATTTGATACTAACTGTTTGATTAATTTTATTTTTAAGAAATTTTATCATTATGAAGAAAATTAGGCAAAATTTTTGTGAATTAATTTATTATAGTTGATATAATACAAGTTTATTTATCATTTTGAATTAAATCAGGATCAACAAGGTTCATTGTAGAATTAGACATTTGATCTTTTGTCGAATCTCTGGTATGTTGTTGTTGTTGTTGTTGTTGATTGGCAACTGCTTGAGCCACAGCAGCTAATTCATCTTGATTATAAAAAGATTGTTCATCCTGTTTAGACTTATTATGATCTTGTTGTTGCTCTTGTTGTGTATTATTATTTGTTGTCTGGTGTTCATTTTCATTATCATTATCATCACTTTCATTATTAGAAACATCATTATTCCAAGTATCATTCTCAGAATTGTTTTTATCTTGTAATTGTTGTTTATTATTTAATTTTTCTTGTTCAAAATCTGGATTTGTTTCTAAAATTCTTTTAGCTTCATTAACAATCCATTCTTCTTTATTAGTAAATTCATATAATGAATAAATATTCAAGACTTCTGCAGAAACTTGTCGTAGTTCTTTTGACCATATTTGTCTTTTAGTAATTTCATTTAATGTTAACCAATTCTCAGATGCTATTTGAACTTTTTGCATAACTTGATTATAATAATCTCTATGTGTATTTAAAAATTTCCCATTTAAATATTCACATAATTCTTTATAAGTATCTAAATTTGGAGGATCTATTGGCCATTGATCTGGTTTAAGAAAATATGTGACAATTCTAGGGAATGATGGATTCAAACTTAATTCAACAGTATTATTACCTAAATTTGTATAAAAATTTTTTAAAGCAATATTTTTACATTTCTCAAATTTATCTCTAATTTTTCGTTTATATCGACTTCTTTCTTTAACATCTTGTCTTGAATTATAAATCCTTGCTCTTGCTCTTCTTCTTTCTTTAACTTGTTCAGCATCACCCCGTCTTTTAACATTGGCTCTCATTCTATCAATAACACCAGCAGGATGTAATTTCGAACCTTTTTTCAAATCAAGATGACGACCCATAGATCCAGGATGTGAGAATGTACGCTGACAAAAAGGACACATTTTTTTTGGATCAGCACCTGGTGGTAATGGTGGTACTCCTTCAATGTAATCATAGACATCTTGTTGATGTTGTTGTTCTTGTTGTTGTTGTTTATCTTGCTGTGATTGGGACTGAGGTTCTTGTTGGTGTGATTCAAGTTGTTGTATATGCCTATAAGCAGCAACAGCAGGATTACTAGATGCTTCTTGATCTTCATTTGTATTTATGTTATTATTTTGATTCTCATTGTTATTTGCTGAAGCTATTGATGGGTCAATATAATTTTGATGATTCAGTGATAAATCCACCGTCAACACGTTTGAAACATCAAGGTTATGAATGTAAGAGTTAATCTCATTATTATTATCAGTATCGACACCGTCCTTTTCTTTCATTTTTGTTTCACTTTTAATGAAGTTTATTGTTTTGATGTTTATTAATTTTCAGGATTTAATATTTTAATGTCAACAGCATCAACAGCATCAAAATTCTACAAAAATATAAAATTTTAAATTAAACATAAAAATTGACAATTTGATAGCAATTGATGTTTTTAAACATTTCACAAATTGTTTTATTTCATTATTTAAAAATTTACCTCGAAATTTAGTGTTATTCTAGCCAATAAGAAAACTAATTTCTTAAACTCATAAAATAAGATCAAGAGATTGCACCAGGGGATTCTTCTTTGCTCTCCAGGACTAGATTTTTTAATGATTTGGTGTTTTCAAAAACTGTTTAAATTTTTTGGATCTATTACGAGTCGTAGAGTAAGTTGACAAACATTTATTATGGAATTTAGCATGATCAGATCTTAAAACGTCATATATTTTTAAAATGTTTTTTCAAACACTTTAGATGATCAAAAAAAATTCTATCCAGAAGAATCAAATATCTGTATTAAAGAAGGGTGTAATGTACTTAAAAACAAACTTAACTTGAATTTATTTGGAAAAAGCTTGATTCCTTGTTAGAATAAAATAAATCTCACTCAAGGTTATTGTTGGTGTTCAAAAATTTTAATTACTTGTTTGGTATCACTAGTAAATGATGAATATGTGTTTTATTTCTAAGATACACTCTGGAATACAAAAGAAACCATCCAGCATATTTAAATTTTTTTGTAATATTCCTAATGGTATTCTTTAAACGATTGTTTGAAAATAGTAATATTGAGGTTGTGATATGCACCATGACTTGATCATTCCCTCATACGCTTTGCTTATAAGCACTTCATGATATAATTTTAGATCAGCTGTACTGAGCTTATTGTTAAGATCCTAACATTGATTTAAATTCTGATTATAATACATAAGAAAATTTACTTGAGTTGTCAATCTAGTAAAGATAATAGTAATTGTTTGAAATATTTGAATATGATAAAGTATCAATTTTAATTGATACTTTGGAAATTGCATTCTAAAGAATATGTAGTTGACCTTTTAATTCGTTAATAGAGCCAATAATGTTTTATTGATTTTTTGAATAAGGTCAATTTTTTGAAGTTCATTTTTGTTACCAATAGAAATATACATATCCTTTAATAACATTTATATATTTTTCGTATAAATAATAAGATGAAAAGATTTGTTTTAGGAAATCTGAGTCTTGATCAGATTTATCAATAATAAGGACTTTAGTATTTAATTTTTGTGGATTTTCTAATGGAAAAAAAGCCATTTCAACACTACTTGCTCAATTAAATATTCCATCACTTATAAAAAACTTGTATTCATTAATTTAGTCAAATAATCATTAATAAAGTAATCTTCTTTAATTATGAGAATTAAGAGAATTCTGCAGGTGAATGTACCAAAATTGTTTTGACACAAAAATAATTTGTAGACTACTTAATTAGGAAATGAAATCAAAAGATTATTAAATATACATGTTTTTTCTTTAATAATTCATTAGTTATAAACAGGTGGTAAAAATGTCATGAACGTATCTCATTTTAAGTTGTTGGACGATCCTTCAAACTATTAAAATCTTGAATTTTAAGTCCATTCTGTTTTATATCAGTTAAAACAGCACGATCCCAATCTGGTGTAGATATTTCAGGAATTTCCACAGTTTTAACTATTTTAATTTTTCTCCATGCTGTATATAAATCAAATAAATCTCTTGCTAAAACAACAATTCCCATTCCGATCAAATTTCTAAAATAAACAGCATCATTTGGTGTTGAACCTAATTTATTACAAATAGTATTAATACCACTAAATCCAGATAATAAAGAACCAACTATTCCACCAGTAAATGGCCAAATTAATGAACTTAAGATTTTATTCATCCAAGTTGGATTTTTAAAAATAATTGAAAAATCATAACGAAATGACATTTTTAATTCACGATAATTTTGTTTTTTTTGTAATTCAATTTCTCTTGAACTTTTTTTAGGAAATAACCAATACCAAAATTTTTTAAAAATATTATTTGATTTTTCTAATTCATTTAATTCTCTTTCAGTTTTAATTTTACATAATTCTGCAAATTCAGTTTGATCTTCATCTGAATATGCAACACTTGGGGCTCTATCTGCAATAAAAGATGGATTTACCCATATTCCCCAACGATAATATAATCTATTAAATGTTATATGATAAAACAATCCATAAATTTTAGAAGCTAATGCAAATAATGGAATTGAAGATTTGATTGAATATTTAAAAACTTCATCAATATCATTAACGAAAAAAGCATAATAACAAGCCCAAAAATCATTAGCAACTGTTGGTATACTTAATGAAAATAAATAAAGTGGATAACATGCTAATCTACAACAACTTTCAAGTGTTAAATCACCATTTTGTAAAGCTTGTTCAAAATTCCAACTTTTTAAATCTAATAATTTCATTAATGATGATTGTGGAGCTATTGATGATAATTGTAGTAATCCAGTATATGATAAAATTGCAGTACCAGTAGTTATAGCAGCAACAGAAAAAACAGAACCAATACCAGCAAGTAATCCAACAGAACCAAAATCTTCAATATTTTCTGAAATTCGTTCAATTTGATCTAAAAATGGTGAAGTTTCTTTACAAACATAAATTTTCAATTTACATTGAGGACATCTAACAGTTTTAATAACAACTTGATTTTTAGTCTTTAAACCAACAAAACTATTTTTATTTAATTTTAAAGCTTCAGTTAATAATCCGGTATTACCAACAACAGAATGAGGAGGAATGATATATTCACCACCATGGTGATCATTAATATTGATATCATTAGCACCACCATCATTATCATCTTCATGTCGTTCTTCTTGAACAGCCCATGCGAATAAACATTTTGAATGTGCTCTTAATGAACATTTACAAACTTTAAGTAATTTGTCATCAGATAAAGAGGTTCTATATGGTGCATGTTCATTCTTTCCTGCTAAACAAATCCAACAACGATCATTTTCATCAGTTTCATCCATTTTTTATTATTTATGATTTTTTATTATTTATGATTTTTATGATATTGGTGTCAAAAGTGAAGTTAATTTTTTATGCCGATTATTACAACAATAGAAAGATTTAAATAAAATGAGAAATTGGTGAATCTTCTTTTGTTTACTTTTGTAACTTTTATTGAACTACAAATACAACAAAATTGAAAACATTACTGTAACATTTAAAACTCCAGATTCTCCTTTTTGGTTATTTAATACTCGTTATAATTAAATTTTTCTATCTTCACCGAAAAACCCAAACAAAAATTAAACCCTTTTTATAACAAAACATTCAACATTCAACAGAATCTGAAATCATGGCAGAAGTAAGAATTTTATCTCATATGAATAAGGACCATCATTTGGCCATTGAGGATTATTTGAGTGTTTATGGGAATGTTATAATTAATAACAAAGTTGAAAATATTAAAATGACCCATATTGATAAAGATCATATGGTTATCACATTTTCCCATGAAGATATTGAATTTGATGTTGAAAAACCAATTCCATTTGAACCACCATTAGAAGATTTAAAAGAAGCTAGAGTTAGATTGGTTGAAATGGCAAAATATGCTGCTGAAAAAAGAGGTTATTCACATTTACAAATCACAGATTATAAATATCCAAGTGTTGCTCAATACATTTTGATTTTTATCATATATTTACCATTATTAGTTTATTTTTTCCCATCTTTATTAAACAATGAATTTTTCCATAAATATTTATCTAAAGATAAAATTGATTGGATTATTAAAAATTCTTTAAATATTACTTTATTAACTGTTTTTATTCATTCTTTAGAAAATTATTTTATTTTAAAACCAAAATTGGATAAATATAGAGTTCCAACTGATTATAGAATTGAATGGTATATTGCTGGGTTTATTGAAGGATTTGGTGCTACAAAAAGATTCAACAAATTAGTTGAAGAAAAAAGCCATTAATGTTTATATAAATAAATAAATAAATAAGATTTAAATGAGTTTTATTATCGTAAAATAAATAAATTAAATTGGATCTCAAGAGATTCGAACCGCAGACAAAAACCAATATCTCAAAAATCAGCTGTCAAAAGATATTTTAGTCTGTTTTGATTAATTAATTAAAACATCATAAACTAGTAATCAAATAAAATGAGTAAAGAAATTGCAGTTATTGGTGCAGGATTAGTCGGTGCTTTAGCAGCAATTGGATTGTCCAAACAAGGATTTAATGTCACTGTGTTTGAATTAAGAGATGGTATTATAATTTTTATTCTCATTAAATTAATTACTAATAAATTTTAGATCCAAGATTAGCTAAAATTACAAATTTAAGAAGTATCAATTTGGCTGTTTCTTCAAGAGGGTTATCAGCTATTGAATATGTTGATTCTAATTTAAATGGAAAGATTTTATCAAAAGTTATTCCAATGACTGGTCGTATGATTCATACAATTGATGGTAAACAAGAAAGTCAACAATATGGGTTATATAATGAAAGTATTAATTCAATTGATCGAGGTTATTTGAATAATTTGTTGTTGGATGAATTAGATCAATTGAATATCCCAATTAAATTTGGTTATAAATTATCTAAACTAGATTTAAATGATGATGATCAAAACATTTTATTTTTTGAAAATGGTGAAATTATTAAAACTGATGTTATTATTGGTGCTGATGGTGCTTTTTCTAAAACCCGTTATAATTTAGAAAGATTTGTTCGTATGGATGTTAATAAAGAATATATTGATAGTGCATATGTTGAATTATCAATTCCACCAAATAAAAATACCCAAGATTTATTTCAATTAGATAAAAATCATTTACATATTTGGCCAAGAGATAATTTTATGTTAATTGCTTTACCAAATTTAGATGGATCATTTACTTCAACATTTTTTGCTCCATGGGAATTAGTTAATAAATTAACTACAAATGAAACGATTTTAGAATTTTTTAATGAAAATTTCTCTGATGCTGTTACACTAATTGGTGAAGAACATTTATTAAGATGTATGAAAGAAAATCCAAGAGGTCAATTATTATCGTTAACTTGTTCTCCATATAATTATAAAGGTAAATGTATTATAATTGGTGATGCCGCACATGCAATGGTTCCATTTTATGGTCAAGGTATGAACTGTGGGTTTGAAGATGTTCATGTTTTATTAAAGTTATTAAAAACCCATGAGTATAATTTTCAAAATGCTTTTGATGAATATTCAGAAACTAGACATAAAGATTTAGTTGCAATTATTGAATTAGCAAAAGAAAATTATAAAGAAATGTCACATAAAGTGAAATCTAAATTATTTTTATTCAGGAAAAAAATTGATTTCATTTTATCTTCTATTTTAAAAGATAGTTGGTTACCTTTATATACTATGGTTTCATTTAGAAGTGATATTTCATATTCAGAAGCTATTAATAGAGTTAATAGACAAGAAAAGATTTTGCACTGGGTTCAAAATATTGTGTTACTTGGTGTTGGTGCTGGTGTGTTTAAAGCTGTTAAAGAGTTGACAAAATGAGTGAAAGATATAAATATATAAAATAAATTAATACAACCCGAATGACGATTCGAACCGAAGACAATTTTCATGTAATTTGATGTCCGGATGTTTTTTTTTTTGGTCAGCAGCTCAAACTTATCAGCAAAATTCCTCTCTAAATTGACATCAATCAAAATAACAGCTTTAACCGCTGAGAGTATTTTCAAAGATAATTCACCTTTGAAGAAATGGACCCAGGTGGTAAGAATGCAGTGGCAACAGCCTCTGCTGGACAACTCCAGATCATTTCTCCGTTAAACTCTGAAATTCGCCATGGATTCGACGTTGACCAACAATATATGGAACTATTAGCAAATAACTTCTTTTTATACTTTGATGATAAAAGACACCATACCAATGGGAACCCAATTTCTGAGGAAGAAAAAAAACAGAAATTGGATTATTACCAACCTATTTTGGACTGGAAAATTATGAGAGATCGTCAAAAAACTGTTAGTGCTGCTATTGTGATGTGTTTAAATATTGGTGTTGATCCTCCAGATATAGTGAAAACTCATCCTTGTGCTAAAACTGAAGCTTGGATTGATCCTTTATCTTTTTATGATACAAAAAAAGCAATTGAAGCCATTGGGAAAAATTTACAATCACAATATGAAACTTTATCTTTGAAAACAAGATATAAACAATCATTAGATCCTTGTGTTGAAGATGTTAAAAGATTTTGTAATTCATTAAGAAGAAATGCTAGAGAAGAACGTATATTATTTCATTATAATGGTCATGGTGTTCCTCAACCTACACAAAGTGGTGAAATTTGGGTATTTAACAGAGGTTATACTCAATATATCCCAATTTCTTTATATGATTTACAAACTTGGTTAGGTGCTCCATGTATTTATGTTTGGGATTGTAACAGTGCTGGTAATATTGTTACTAATTTCAAAAAATTTGTTCAAAAAAGAATTGATGATGATAATGATGGGAATCATGATAATTTAGCCCCATCTCCAACATCTGCTTATATTGATTGTATTCAATTAGCCGCTTGCAGGTCGAATGAATTATTACCAATGGATCCAGAACTACCTGCAGATCTATTCACTTGTTGTTTAACTTGTCCAATTGAAATTAGTATTAAATGGTTTATTATGCAATCTCCAATTAAAAAATCATATTATGCTCCATTATTAGATTTAGCAAGGCAAAGTCCAAATGGTAATATTGTTATTCCTGGGAAACTAACAGATCGTCGTACTCCTTTGGGTGAGCTAAATTGGATCTTTACTGCAATTACTGATACAATTGCTTGGACTTCATTACCAAGACCTTTATTTAAAAGATTATTTAGACAAGATCTAATGGTTGCTGCTTTATTTAGAAATTTCCTTTTAGCTAAAAGAATTATGGCTGCTCATTCTTGTCATCCAATATCTGATCCTCCACTGCCTGATGTTCATTTCCATTCTATTTGGGAATCTTGGGATTTGGCTATTGATCAAGTTTTAAATCAATTGTTAAAAACTGTTAATAATGATCAAATCTTAAATCCTCAACCTACTCCTCCAATTCCAACTCCTTCATCAACTTCAAGTAGTGATGTTCAATCAAATACAACAAATACAACAAATAATAATACTAATAATCAACCACAGCAACATACAACAGTAAGTGTTTCTTCTACTATAAATCAAATTCAACAACAACAATTACAACAACAAGCAATTCCAGCACAAGCTAATAATATTTCTGAAACTGATATCAATAATTATCAACATTCTACATTTTTTGAACAACATTTAACAGCATTTGAACTTTGGTTAAAATATGGTTCCTCAACAAAACAACCTCCTGAACAATTACCTATAGTCCTGCAAGTTTTATTATCTCAAGTTCATAGAGTTCGTGCACTGGTGTTATTATCGAGATTTTTAGATTTAGGACCATGGGCTGTTTATTTAGCTTTATCTATTGGTATTTTCCCATATGTTTTAAAATTATTACAATCTCCTGCACCTGATTTAAAACCCGTTTTAGTTTTCATTTGGGCAAGAATAATGGCTGTTGATTATAAAAACACTCAACAAGAATTAGTTAAAGATAAAGGATTTAATTATTTTCTACAAATGCTAAATCCAAAAGATAATACTACCACTATAAGTACAAATAATGATCATAAAGCTTTATGTGCTCTAATCTTGAGTTTATTTGTTCGTGGGTTTAAAATGGGTCAAAAATTATGTTTTAGTCCTGATTTAGTTGATAAATTATTAGAATATATTGAAACTTCTGATAATCCTTTATTACGTCAATGGTGTGCTTTATTGATTTCTCAATTATGGGATAATAACTTTGATGCTAAATGGATTAGTTATAAAGAAATGTTTTTAAGTAGGTTAATCAAGCAAATTAATGATCCAATTCCAGAAGTTCGTTGTTCAATTATTGTGGCATTAACTAACTTCTTACCTGATGAACAAGAAGATGAAGAAACAAAAGAAGAAATGAACATTGCACTATCTGTTTTACCACTATCTGGAGATGCAAGTCCTTTAGTTAGAAAAGAAATTATTATTTTCTTATCAAAGATTGTTAAAAGACATATTAATAATTTCATTGTTTTAGCATTTAATGAAATTCATTCTGAAATTGCAAATATCTTGAATATGAACATAGATGATGCTGATCATAAGACTGTTGGATATGGTAGTAGTTATCATATTGTTTGGAAACATTTATTAGTATTTGCATGTGATGGTCATGATGAATTAAAAAAATTAGCACAAAATGTTATTGATTATGTTTTATTAAGATTAGATGAAAGTCCATTACAAGAAGTTGTTAATGAAATGGAACAAATTTTATTGCAAAGTAGTGGTACTAATGGTGGTGCATTAAATAAAGATGTTACTTACCAACAAATTTTACCAAAACCAATCAAATTGAATGGTACTACTCATGGTACCACTAATGGTACCACTAATGGTACCGCTAATGGTACTATCAATGGGTCCACATCACGTCAACATCAATTAAGACAATCAAATTCAAATCGTTCAGTTTCAACAAAAACTTCAACATTGTCATCATCAAGTAAATTTTCATTATTGAAAAAATCAATTTCATTTTCTGATTTTTGGAAAACTTTAGGTTGGACTACTGATGTAAATGATGAAGAAGATTTACAATTAGCTAATGCAAGAAGTTTAAAATCACAATATTTATCAACACCATATGGAGTTTCATCAAAACCTAAAACTGTTGGATCTGAAAACTCTGCAGCTAATGATTTTATAACCGTTCAAGATATAACGTTACCACTAGAGTCTAAATTTTTTGATTATAGTGTTGAATATTTCCAAGAACCACAAATGAGAAAACATGAAGTTGATGAACCTGGTAGTTTAGAATATACTAGACGTATTTGGAGAAGAAATAGAAATGAATCAATTATTAATGAAACCCAACCTCAAAAAAATTTATCATTAAGAGGTGAATGGAAAACAAATATTTCATTTTTAAATAACAAAACCCAACCTAAAAATTTGAGATTTTCCCAATTTGAAAATTATTTAGTTAGTTCTGATGATCGTGATAATATTACAATTTTTGATTGGGATCAAAATAAACAATTAACAAAATTTTCAAATGGAAATCCATTTGGTACAAAAATTACAGATTTGAAATTTTTAAATGAAGATGACATGCCATTATTAATGACTGGTTCATCAGATGGTATTGTTAAGATTTATAAAGATTTTAATTCTATTGATACAACAAGATTAGTCACATCATGGAGAGCATTGAATGATTTATTATTAACCCCAAGATCAACAGGGTTATTATTAGAATGGCAACAAAGTAGAGGATCTTTATTAGCAACTGGTGATGTTAAAGTTATTAGAATTTGGGATGCACCACGTGAGTTATGTGTTGTTGATGTTCCAGCAAGAAGTTCAAGTTCAATAACTTCATTAACGTCTGATCAAGTTGCTGGGAATGTTTTTGTTGCTGGTTTTGGTGATGGTACTATTCGTGTTTATGATAGAAGATTAGATCCAAGAGATTCAATGGTTAAATTATGGAAGAATCATAAGAATGAAAGAAGATGGATTCAAAATGTTCATATGCAAAGAGGTGGTTATAGAGAATTAGTTAGTGGGTCAACAAATGGTGTTGTTAATTTATGGGATATTAGATTAGAAGAACCAGTTGTTTCATTTAAAGCTGAAGATAAAACTTTAACAAGTATTCAAATGCATGAACATGCTCCAATTGTGGCTACAGGTTCAAGAATGGTTAAAATCTGGACTACATCTGGAGATTTGATTTCTCAATTGAAAATTCCAAGTGGTTATACATTACAAAATAGAACTCCATTTTTATCTTCATTAACATTACATCCACATAGAATGATGCTTGCTGCTAATAACACACATGATCCATATATTAGTGTTTATAAATGTACTGATACAACACCACAATGAAAGTTTACAGTTTTATTTAGAATTTGTATTTTTATACAATCAAAAAAGTTTTTTATTTTATTAATTCTAATGTACAATAAAAGTAATGATTTATGATAATGTAATATGATTCAAGCAAAAGAAACAGCCTTCTTCTTCTTCTTTGGAGCTTCAGCTTCTTCTTTAGTTTTAATAGCTTCAATCTTAGCTCTCTTTCGTCTGTCAGATCTTGCTTTATTAGATTTGTTTTTAATTTCTTGTTTTTTCTCTTCTAATTTATCTTTTTTAGCATTTTCTTTTTTTTCAATTTCTTTACGTTTCAAATCTCTTAATTCTTCTAATTTTTGAGTTTTTTCAATCTTTGATAAATCACGTTTTTCATCCTTTATGATAATTTCTGATATTATTCTATCTAATTGAACAGTATCTTTTGGATTTTCATCAACAAATTTTTTACCTTTTTTACCTCTAGGTCTTTTAGCACCAGGAATAATAGCCTTATTTAAAACAGGTAAATCTAATTCCTTTTCATCATAAACCTTGGCTTGTTTCTGTTTACCATATAATCTAACCTTAGCTTGTTCTTTCTTAACATCTTGTTTTCTTGGTTTACGAATTTTAGATTTTTCAGTTTGATTTGATGTAAAACCAAGTCTATTTCTAGCTTCTTTATCTTGAAAGACTTCAGACTCAACCGTTCTCATCCCATTCTGAGTCTTACTTCTCTTGGCAGTTTTGGATTGTTTTGGTGCCATTATGAAATTTTATGAATAGGTATAATATTTGATTTATGTCTCTTAGTTAAACAATTGATATAAATTTTTTATAAAATCTTGCGATGAGGTTACCCTGTTTTATTTGTATTACAACAGGGTATGTAGTATAATTTTAGTTTACCTGTAAATTTGGGAATAAACCTATAAAACTATTAGTAAGAGTATAATTTAAATCATTCTAATTATTATTAGTTTATCATTATTGTCTTATTGAATTGTTGATTAATTTTTTTTCTTCATTTCATGCATCTTCATGCGATAATATGCACCTACATACTTTGCAAATAAATTCTTCTATTACTTAAAATTTATATATATATATATCACATAAAAGTATTAATTAATTACGTAAATAATCGCGCAAATACCCACCTAATTTGTTTGCACCTTGTTCCAAAGCGTCTTTAATAGCATTCAAATCATCATTGGCAGTGCCAGAAAATGCAGAGAAGTCAGCATTATTACCATAACTTTGTTGATTACCACCTAATTGTTGTTGTTGTTCATCTTCACCAAAATAAGAAGATGAAGAAATAGCATTTGAATTACCAAAAGCTTGTAATTTGTTATGAGCTTCTTGTTGAGCTTGGGTATCATAAGAAGCTCTACCAAAGAATTGATCTGAAGAAATGGCCTTTTGACCACCATATTTATTTGCAACATCACCAGTATATTTTGGTTCAGCAGCTGTCTTATTTTTCTTTGCTTGTTCAGCAGCATCGTTAGCAGTCATACCAAAACCTAATTTAGCAAAAGATGGAGTGATCTTATCGGCAGATTTTGAAGAAGTTGTAGTTGTTGTTGTTGTTGTTGGAGTTGAAGAAGCACTTGTTGTAGAATCAATAGTTTTTGGTTTAATAACATTTGATTTAAAAGTATCATTTTGATCTTGATCTTCATTTGGATTATAACCTAATCTAGCAGCTTCTTCAGCTTCTAATTTAGCTTGTTTTTCAGCAGCTTCAAAATCAACATCAGCAACAACTTTTTTAGCACCTAATTTAGATTTTCTTGGACCAGACAAGATACTTTTTTTAGCACCCACAGTTGTAGATTTTCTTAAAACTTGTTTTCTTGTTGTAGATGATGTTGATGTTGTTGTATTAGCTTTTGTTGATATAGATGCAGAATTAGTTGAAGATGGTGTTAAAGGTCTTGAAATTGAAGGAGATGGTGTTGAAGTTAAAGGTTTTTTTTCCCAATTTGCAAAAAAATCATCAGTTGAATCAGTTTTTTCATTTAATGAAGATGTTGAAGAATTAACATCAATATTATCTAAATTAACAGATTCTGGGTATAAAATTTCATCTTTTGCAACTTTTTCATCTAAATGAGTTTTATAATTATTTGCAATTTTAGAACCATATTTAGCAGCTGCATCAGTTGGTTTATTTAAATATCTTGAACCACCATTTTTTAAAAAATATTCTTTTGCCTTTTGATTCCCACCTAATTTAAAACGACGTAATTGTTTTTGAGTCCATTTATCCAAATTTGAAGATTTAACAAAAGTGATATGAACACCTAAATTTCTATGTACAGCAGAACATTCAAGGCATAACATAACACCAAAAGGAATTGAAGTCCATGTTGGATTCTTTGTTGTACAATCAAAACAAACTCTATTTGCTGGATCTTTTTGTAAATTTGCAAAAATTTTTTGGATTTCTTCTTTAGTGGCTAGAGTTTCTGACATTATGAATATTTATTCGTTATAATAGTTTGAATCTACTCTTTTGCGTTGAGTATCCTTTAGATCAAATATAAACAAAACACGTCTCAACTCTTTAAAATTTCATAAAAATTGGGCAAAAAAAAACACTGGTGTTACCCGGTGTTTCATATCTAATTTGAGGCTTTGGTTAAAAGTTGTAAAAATACGTTCGTATAAAATGGTCCCTTGGCCCAGTTGGTTAAGGCGTGGTGCTAATATTTAATTGTTACGCCAAGATCAGCAGTTCGATCCTGCTAGGGACCATTTATTTTTTTATTTTTTTATTCATATTATCATGAACCAAAATTTAATGATTATTTTGTTGCTTATTTTTATTAATTTACATCTCTTTTTAAATGCATCTATCCCGTAACCATTAATTATTACTATAAACTATTAAAACATTAAACATAAATAAACCAACCCAACGTAAAATTCATAGTGATGTTAATCACTTTTTGTTAATTCAAAATTTTATTCAATCCAATTTTTCTTGAATATTCCCAGCAGTTTCATCTGTAAAACTTTCATTTGCACTATTCAATTCCTTATTATTATTATTATTATTGTTGTTGGAGGTATGATCAATTGTAGTTTCTTGATTTAATTTAATCCCACTTTGAGAAATATGATCATCAGCATAATTTATACCTTCAACACCATTTCCCCAACTTAAGAAATCTCTTCTAACTTCGACGTAATCATAAGCAAATTCACCAATTTGATCTTCATCCATACCAGCAGCTTCAGCTTCTTCACTAGCTCTTAATTGTAACAATGGAATTTTATCAATTACAATACATATAATTGCAGTGACAACAGCACAATAACCAACAGTGGCACCAATGAATGCAATTTGTTTATAAATTTGTTTCCAATTTTTTGAAATGAATCCACCAGGATGATCAGTAACACCATCCATTCCAATGACCCAATCAGCACCAAATAATGCATTAAAAAATAACCCAACCATACCAGCAACACCATGTTCAGCCAAGATATCTAAAGCATCATCAACACCAACTAAATATTTTAAACCAGTTGAAAAATTACAAGCAACACCAGTAACAATTCCTAAAATAACTGAACCATATAATGTAATACAACCAGATGAAGGAGTTGCAGCAACTAAACCTGAGATAAAACCTGAACACATACCAACAGTTGACCATTTACGTTCAAGTCTAAAATCTAATAAACACCAAGTCATTGCACCAACAGCTGCAGTGATGTTTGTATTCATGATTGCATACATTGATCTCATTGATGGGATTAAACAAGTACCACCATTGAAACCTAACCAACCAAACCATAATATTGAAGTACCTAATGTAATCATTGAAACATTATGAGGTCTGAAATTTATTAATAATTTTTCTTTACGTCTTCCTAAAAAATATGAATAAACAAATCCAGAAACACCAGATGCAATTTCAACTGGACCTCCACCTGCATAATCTAAAACTCCCCATTTATAAGCCCATCCACTAGTATTCCAAACCCAACAAGCAATTGGACAATAAACTAAAGTAGCCCAAATAAATAAGAAAACCATATGAGGGAAAACACGACCTCTTTCAGCAGTTGAACCTGCAATAATAGCTAAAGTAACACATAAAAACATGTTTTGGAAATTTGCAAATACAAATTCTGGATAAACAGCATCAGGATCACTTTTACCATAAACATTTCTAAATCCAAATGAATCTAAATTACCAATAAACCCATTTGTAGCAGAAGTTGAAAAAGCAAGAGAATAACCCCAAAAATACCATTGTAAAATCCCTACAGCACAGGCCATTAATACTGCCCAAATTAAAGATAAAGCTGATTTTCTTCTTGCTAACCCAGAATATAAGAAACCTAGCCCTGGAACCATAAAGAACACTAAAGCAGTGCAAATGATGATAAATCCAACAGTTGCATTATCATAAGTTTCGGTCCAAACGCGGGGCATGATGAATTTTTAATAAATAATAAAGCAATACAATTTCTATTAAATTTCAAAGAGAAAGTTGCGTGCCTACTTGTTTTTATATAATTTTTTTTTCAAACCATTTAGTGATGCAACTGTAATAAACTCATTTTTTAAGCTGTCATCGCTGCACGGGCGCCCACTACGCTGGTCTGAAAATTTTGCAGGCGGCATTAAAAAATGGAATAAAAGAGAAGAAACAATTGGTATTATGTTAAGGTTATAACAGTTAAAAGATTTTCTTTCCAGTGTTATTTGATTATAGATTTTTCTGTGTAATTTCCACAGTTTTCAGAGTTTTAAAATCTTTTTTATAAAGACAACTATACCATCACCATCAATATGGCCATTGCTATTGGTCAGTGATAAGATGTGATGTAGTTCCACCAGTGAGTTGTTAAAAATAATAGATTTCTTGTGTA
The DNA here is from genome assembly GCA_030579655.1 of Liangdongia dryadoides. Lineage (NCBI taxonomy): Eukaryota > Fungi > Ascomycota > Saccharomycetes > Phaffomycetales > Wickerhamomycetaceae > Liangdongia > Liangdongia dryadoides. The sequence continues at coordinate 199,278 of JAKTRJ010000005.1, forward strand.
GTATGAAAGGAACTGGCAGTGATCGTATTAGAAACATTTCTTGTGTGTATAATTCATGACAGACTTATGCATATTATTTATTATATCATGATTCCAAGTTTTAAGTTGTTGTATCATCTATCAATAATTGTGTCAGTCTTTGATTGTAAACATAAAATGTAAACAGATCATCAGTGCCAGAAAATGGGATTTCTCACTCTTAAATAACTTTAGAGCAATTGACACACTTATGTTATCTCTATATCATTCTATCTTTTCCTATCTAACTACACTTTTACTTATACTCAACCTCTATTCTGAGCTCTAATCAGTTACTACCGATCGGATTTAACCATCACCATATACCACATCCGCACACCATGCATTGACCTTATCCACTGCATCTGCCTTGTGATTGGTCAGTTTCCTGGCGAGATTCTCTGCGCTTATCTCTTCTTATCTATGCTGCACCTACCATTTCTTTCCGCTTTTAGTTTCTTTTCATCGCCGTGTAGAAAACGCTGTCTGTTTCCGTATTGTCCCGGTGGTGTGTGTTTGGTGTCAATGTGTTGTCTATGCAGATGTATGCTAGATTTATCAACAATGGAAGTTAATTTAGCATGTTTTGGAATAGTGCTTTATTGTTTATGTTTGGTTGTAATATCTCAATGGATGAGGTAATTAAAGAGAATTGTAGTCCTATATAAATACTAAAGTCAATTTGTTTCTCTCTTTTTTTTTTTTCTATTCAATAAAACTATCTCATCATGGATGAAAAACTATACTCATCAACTGAACCTCCTCCATATCCAAAAAATGAACATGATGAATCAAGTATAAGTACAATCATCACCACAACAACTACTACAACAACAGCAGCTCCTATTCAGGATGAACAATTTAAAAGAAATGATAATACCTCATGTACATATCATCTCAATCCATTTTATGACCCATTATTAAAAAGATATTATAAAGCTGTAGAATATTATCAAAATTCACCAGCAATAAAATATCTAGTGAAATCATTAGATAATCAATATACTGATGATATTAATTTAGATTGTGAAAATTTAATGCTTTATATAAAAAGATCAAATCCAAATTTAAACATTTCACATTTTAGTTTCTCTTTTATAAATGGTTGTTATGTACTTGATGCAAGTCTTGAAGAACATTTTTGTGAAATAATGAGGCGATATCAATTATGGTTTTTGAAAAAACAATTAAATGGATTAAAATTAAGATATATAACTAATCCAAATGATAAAAATTCTAAATGGATTTCATTCCAATTATTATCAGTTCCAAGTATAAAATTATCGGAAATTTATGCTTTAAGAATTGAATTCGATCAAAGTTGGGGATTATATTATACAACTAATAAAATTATTAAAAAAGCATTGAGTACTTCTGATTTTAAAATAATTGGTGATTATATAACAATAAGAAAAGTTTTACCTGAAGATCAATGGATTACTCCAGGTTTACCAAGATTGTTTTTCGATGTATTAATAAAAACTAAGCAACCTTTGGGAACTCATATGCAATCTGATCCAAGAGTTTGTTTTAAAATACTTAACAATCATTTAAGTTAATATTATGGTTTACTGGGAATTTTAATTGTAGTGTTCAGCTATTTTCCTCTTTAGGAAGTCTACCTTTAGTCTAAAAAGACTTTTTAGTCTCCTTTTCTAAAGACCACTCAGACCACTTAGACCCCATATTAGTCTCAATCATAACATCAACATTTCTTAGCAGAATTAAAAACTATTTAAAATATTAAAACAACCCATAATTGTCATCATAAGCATGTTTAAACTGAATATATTCACTCCAATAAACTCACTTGGAGTTATAAATACCAATACAGTATCAACAACTGCAAAGATAAACACTTTGGAAACTCATTTAGATTCATTAATAACGTCATCAAATTCAAATCAAATTTTAAAACCAAATTGGAAATTACCAATAACATCCCAATTAAATGAAAATATTGAACAATTTTGGACTGTTAAAGATGAAATTATCATCACTGTTATGAATTTATCAATATTATATAATAATAGAAGTGTTGAAATTGTGGAAACTATTTTTAATAAACCATTAATTTCAACTTTAGATTCTGAAATTAATCAATTATGGTTATCAGTTTTTAAGTTATGTAAAAAAAGTTTGAAATATGGAAACTATTTATTAGAAGTTGATGATTCAAATTTTTTAGAAACAAGTTCTAATTTTTTAAGCAATTTTATTACATCATTTATTCAAATATCTGCACAACAAACTTTTTTATCAAAAGCTATATTAACTTTAAAAGCTCAAGATTATGATATTTTAGATTCAAGTATAAATTATTCAAATTTATCAAGAGTTGCTGTTTTCATTAGAGATGAAATCCTTAAAATGTCAAGTTTTATTAAATTAAAATTAAATAATATTAATAATAAGAATATTGATGTTGTTAATTATTGGTCAAATTATTTAAATTCATTACAAATTTATAATAATTCTTATTTAAATACGTTATTATCTATTGAGAATTATAAACAAGATAAAATTGGATATAGTTTGGGTTATTTAAATTTAGCTAAAGAAAAAATGGTTATTAATGAACAACAAAATGAAGAAAAACAATCAAAATTAAAATTAAAATTATCAAATTTAAAGAATAAATTAAAGAATAAATTGAAATTAAATCCAAATTTTTATAAAAATTTAGATCCATTATTACAACAAGATGTTAAAAATTTATTTAATTTAATCGAATTATTAGAATTCAAATATAATTTAGAAAATAATAACTTAAAATTTGATCAAATTATTGATGTGGAGTTGTTGAAGAATTCAACACCTTCTGGAAGATGTATTCCAATTGAAACCACTGCATGGAGTCCACAAATATCAACTACAACAAATACATCAAATACTGCATATTATTAGTTAAACTTTTCCAACATAAGTTTCTAAAAAGTTTTTTTTAGAATCAATACCTAAATCAACAAGTTTAAATTTCCCATTATTACAAAAAGATTTTCTAATTGTTATTAAATCAGTATCTTTTGGATTAAGTTGATTCACAACATTAATTCTAGTTTTAGCAGAAATGTTAAAACTTGTCAATACTTTGTATAAATAATCAATTCTTGACATATCAACAGGTGTAGTTAAACTTGATGGATAAAGTTTTAATCCAATAGTTTTGATCTTAAAAAAATCTGCAGTGGAATATAATGAATCAAATATTGATTGTTTTAATAAAAATGGTTGAATTGATTTCCCATTAGATGTAGCACCTTCAGCAAAAATATAAACAACAGAACCTTTAAACTGTGTAAAGTTATCTACTGTTGGATAATTTGTTAAATCTGGAACACCTGATAATGCAATTGATATGAATTGTAATGGAGTAATTTTGTGTAAATTCCCTAAAACATCTGGGATCAATAAAACAATTGAAGCTTGAGAAACAATAGAAAGAACAAAATAATCTAAAGGACTAGTGAAATTAACAAAAAATAATTCATTACTTGAAGGATAAAATTTCTTGTTAACATTTTTTAATTTAATACCTTCAATACTTAATTCCACTTTAGTTAATCCAATACTAAAACCTAATAATTTATCAAACCAATTAATTCTGATACCAACACTAGTTAATAACAACCAAATTAAGATGAATGGACCACTAATAATCAATCTCAAGGCAAACAATAATAAATGACCAATAGTGTCCAATTTAACAGCCTTTAACGCATCTTCAACATCAGAAGAAGCTGCTCTACCCAATAAAGGAGCGCTGTGAATTGGCATAAAAGGTGAAATACCTGTAGCCTTGTCTCTAAACTGAGTGTATCTTTCCATGTTGTCTTGTATTCCTTCTGGTTGATCAAAAATACAGTAATCTGTTTAGTCCCGTGGTTTCGAGTTTTTAATAAATTTTGAATTAATACCTCATCGCAAAATAATTTAAAAAAAAACATCAACAAAAAAAAAGACTAAAAGTCAAAACTCAAATGTCCTTACCAGCTGTATTCGAGCGTGGTGATGATTTCATCAAGCAGTATCCTCGAGACAACGTTGTTTGGAATTTTTTTTCTCATTTAACTTGCCTTGCAACTGTTGGGTTTTCAAAAGCTGTTTTAGCAATTCGTTATAAAACTGAAGTTCATGGTGTTGAGAAATTAGATTTGGCTTTGCAGAAATCAGAAGCAGAGGATAGGGGTTTGATGACCATCATGAACCATATGTCTTGTGTTGATGATCCTTTTATTTGGGGGTGCTTACCTTGGAGATTTTACTCAAATTTAGATTCAATTCGTTGGTGTCTTGGAGCTGATAATGTTTGTTTCCAAGGGAAATTTTTGTGTAATTTCTTTAGTTTAGGTAAGATTCTAAGTACTGTCAGATTTGGTGGTGGTCCTTTCCAAGGTTCTATTGATGCTGCTATTAGAATCTTAAGTCCCGATGATACATTGGATTTATTATATGATGGTTCAGAAGATAATAAAAAAACTTGGTTGGATCCTGGTACTTCTCAATTGGTTAGAACCATTAAAGAAAATTATATCAAACCAATTAAAAGATCAAGACCTTCTTGGGTTCATGTTTTTCCTGAAGGGTTTGTATTACAATTACAACCTCCATATAATAATTCAATGAGATACTTCAAATGGGGGATTACAAGATTAGTTTTGGAATCAACAAGACAACCAATCATTGTTCCAATCTTTACTACAGGTTTTGAAAAAATTGCCCCAGAAAGTGCTGCTGGTACTACTATTGATAGATATTTACCTGCAAATCCTGGTACTACTGTTAAAGTTACCATTGGTGATCCAATTGACGATTCAATCATTAAAAAATATAGAGAAAGATGGTTTCAATTAGTTGAAGATCACATAGATCCTTTAAAACCTGGTGATTTATCTAATGACTTGAAATTTGGTGAAAAGGCTCAACAATTAAGAAGTGAATTAGCTTCTGAATTAAGACGTGCTGTTGCTGATATTAGATTGAAATGTGGATTTGAACCTGAAGATCCAAGATTTAAAGATCATAAATTTTGGAAAAGATACACTACTAGTGAAGGTGAAAGTGATCCTGATGTTAAATTCATTGGTCAAAATTGGGCCATTAGAAGGTTGCAATCATTTTTACCTGAACATGAAGAACATGAAAAAAAATTAAAAGAACAACAACAACAAAGAGAATTAAATTCAGATGAAAAAAAATAAAAGAACAAAAAAACTTTTATTAATTTATTTATAATGTCTTTCAATCCATCATTACGATATAGTTAAACCTAGAACTTATAATTATATATATATAGAAATTTATATTTTCAATAAAGACAAATATTATTTAATCTTTGTAGTGTTGACTGTTGTAGCGAATCTTAATGAATTAACAGTTTCATTGAAATGTTTCCCAAATGGTGATATGTTCACAAACATTAATGTTTTAGAATCACCCATTAATGAATATTGTAATAAATATGTTAATTTTGAATTTCTAAAAGGAATATGTTTACTATTAACATCTCCAAGGGCAGTTATAACATCTCTTAAACAGCTTAAACTTTTATTTATGGATTTTGTTTCTTTTAATCTATCACCAACTGCATGAGAATGTGTTAATCTTTCAGAACCAGCTAAATCAATTAAATTTAATACACCTTCCCTTGTTTCTCCAGTGATTTTATTAAAACCTTGAAGCCTAATGATGAAAACACTATGGGATCTACTAGACCTTTCATTCGCTTTTGTTGCCCCAACTGATCTGTTTTTAGCAGCTTGTTTTAATATCCCAGACCATGAATCTTTATTTATCTTTAATCTTGTCATACCAATAACTTCAGTTCTTTTATTAACATTATCATGACGAATTTCAAATTTCCCATTATTATGTTCATTATCAGTACTACTACTCCCACTACTATTAATCCGTATTGTAGGAGTAGCACAAGAATTATTCCTTAATAAATCATTAATTCCTTCATTATAAATCTCCAAAAATTCACCAAAACAATCAAATTCCCAACCATCTCTACCTAGTCTTTCAAATTCATTGAAAATATGTTCAACAGATTTAGGTATTATACCTTCTTTACCAAGCATTGTAAACGTCTTACCAGACCCTGTTTGTCCATAAGCAAAAATACAAACATTTGACCCATCAATTGCACATTGAACTAATTGTGAAACTTCATCAAATACTTGACCATTATTACTATCCATTTGAAAAACTCTATCAAATTTGAAAACATATTGTTTTTCATCATATTTACATAATATCTCTTGTGCTTCGTCATCATTTGATGGAACTGTAATTTCTGACAAATCTTCAGTTTCTGTATATTGTGGTGGTCTAACACGACACATCACTCTAATATTACCTTTCATTTCTTGTAGTTTATTATGTAATTGTCTTCTCTTAATCTCTTCGATATGTAACTGTTCACTAAATCCAGCCATTCTTGATTTCTTAATAATCATATCTTGATTAATTTGGTATAAATGTTTCTTTTTAGCTTCAATTGATTGCTTGGATTCTATAATTGATTGTTTTAAGTTTGTGATTTCTTGTTCTTTATTTGTCATTAAATTGGTTATATCTTTTAAATCATTATTTAAATCAATAGTTTTTTGTTTCTTATTTGAAATATTTTTTTCCAGATTAATTTTATCTAAATCTAATAAGTTTTTTTTTCCTAATAATTCATTATAATCATTTTTTAATGAATCTCTAGTTTCTTTCATGAATTTCAGTAATGCCTCTTGTTCTTTTGAATAATTCTCCTTCAACTGTGATAATCTTTCTTCATAAATAGAATCATTATTATCAATCTTGTACTTCATATCTTTAATATTTTCTTGTAATTGGTTTTTCCTCTGTTGAATCTCTGATACTTTATTTGAGATTAAATTTGACACTTCAGATTGATAATGTTTTTCTAAGCCATACATAACAGAATCATTATCCACTTTAATCTGCTTCAATTTTAATTCGTAATTTTGTTCAATTTCTAATTCACCTTCTTTACGCTTCTGTTGAATGTTTTCTAATGAATTTTTTTTAATTTTCAACTCTTTAGATAATTTTGAATATTTTGTTTCAAGGTCTTGACAATCAAATTCAACCTGTTGATTATGTGTTTTCAGCACAAGCATTTTATTTTTCAACTCTGATAATCGAGATTCTTTGTTTTGTATTTCATTTTTAATTAATTCATGATCTTTTTTCTTATAACTAATTGGACCAAAACTTGCCAATTTATCCTCTGTAGCTTGATATAATGATATCCGAGATCTATTAGCAGATGATGGTTGTGAACTAATTTTAGGACCAGCAGCATTTGGTGATTTATATCCATATGGTGTCAAATATGAACTTGTCTTTGTTGGTGTGGTTTGTAATCTTGGGATAGAGGATGGTTTAAGAACCTGTTTTTTCTCTGACAAAACCATTGTTTCTGGTGTACCTTCTAGCATAATCTCTTCGTCTTCAGCACTCATCTTATGAATGTTTCTTACAAAATCTTTTAAAACAAGATTAAAACAAAATATTTTGTTGATTTTTCGAAATGTAAACAAACCCCCTCGGAACTTTGTGTAGTCATGTGATCTCTGATTTCCGGCTCATCTTGCAGGAAAGAGAAAAAAAATTTGTAACTTTAAAATTTGATTTAAAACTATTGAGGACTAATTAAGAACAAACATTAAAACAGCATGTCTAAAGGGAGAATAACGGTACAGGTGCCTACAAAAACGGATACTACCAAGATATCGGTGTCCAAGAATAAAAACGCTGCTCAAAAGAAGAACAAAGTTGAAGAAAGTGATAATGAAAGTGAAAGTGATAATGAAAGTGAAAGTGATAATGAAAGTGAAAAAGAATTATCAGATGATGAAGGTTTAGATTTGGAAAATGATGAAATGAATTTAGATGATATTAGCAGTGATGAAGCTTCAGGTGAAGAAGCTGATGAAGATGAAGATGAAGATAGTGATGCTGATGAAAATTTACCAAAGTTGAAAAAAAGAAAAAAAAATAAAGATGATGGTTCTGAATCTTTTGCTAATGCTGTTAATGCCATTTTGGGTTCTAAATTAAAAGCTTATGACAGAAAAGATCCAATTTTAGCAAGAAATAAACAAGTTATTAAAAAAGCTGATAGTGAAAAATTAGAAGCAAAGGCTAAAAGAGCATTATTAGCTGAAAAGAAAACAATTTATGATAAGGATAGAATACGTGATTTGTTACCAAAAGATGATGTTAATGCTAGAGCTATTTTGGAACATGAAAAAGATTTAAAGAAAATTGCACAAAGAGGTGTAATTAGATTATTTAATGTTGTTATGGCTACTCAAAATAGAACTTCAAAAGAAACTTCAGGTACAAAAGTTTTAAATCCTGAACAAAAAGAAAAAATGATTACTGAAGTTTCAAAAGAAAAATTCTTTGATTTGGTTAAAGCTGCTGGTGAAAAATCATAAATTCATAGATAAATGTACATTATAAAATTTTTGAACATATAGATGTAGAGTTAAGAGATAAATTATCTGTTTGAAAGCTATAATTGTAAGATCCTTGTGATTACGAAATAACAAAACTTGTTTCTCAACTTGATCAACTTGATCTTTTACTGAATATTTAAAATTGATGATTATGGGCTGTCATTTTACAACGTGCCAATACTGTGTGTATAAACATTTTTAAAAAATTTATTATTAAACAATATCAAAACAATTGAACTTTATTAGGGAAGTGTTGTATTGTATTAATATGTCGAGTGTGGAACTTGAGAGATCTATAATAGAGGAATTACATAACATTGAACAAGCTATTGCTGACAGATTTCAAAGAAATCCAGAGGTTTATCCAGAATCATTAAATGATACCAATTCAATATTAGAAACAAAAAAAAAAAGATCATTTAGAGAAGTTCTTATTCAACAACATGAAGTTAATAAATTTGTTAAACAATATAAGAAACAAAAAATTGCGTTAGAAAATTTAAGAAAAAGTGATATTTATAATAATGATATAAAGTCCATTAAAGATCCAGGTTATGAATTAACAAAATTTGATGAAATGTATTTAGAAATTAAACAACATGGTGATAATAATACAATTGTTAGAGATTTATCTAGTATTTTTAAGATGAAAGGTGTTGAAAATTCTATTTTAAGTGAATTTGCTTCAGATGTTGATATTTCAAGACTTTTTTCTGGTGAAGAATATTTTGGGAAATATTTAGATTTAATTCAATTTCATGAATTATGGTTAAATTTAGTTGATTTAAAATTAAGTTATGTCAAATTTTTGGAAGTTTTTGATAAATTTGATTTAGAATTAAATAAAAATATCATTAAAAATTCAGATTATTTACAATATTTAATTAAACTTTCTTCATATTTGGAAAATTTTATTAAAAAAACTCAACCATTATTTAATATTGAGGAATTATTAACAACAATTGATAAACAAATGGAATCTGATGTATCAAATGAAGGGATTTGGTGTGAAGCATGTGAAAAATTTTTTACAAAAGAATCTGTTTATAAAAATCATTTAAATGGTAAGAAGCATATTAAAAATGTTGAAAAAAAAAAAAATTTAGGAATTAAACCTAAAGTTCCAACAATAAAGAAAAATCATGAATATTATCAACATAAAATTAATCAATTAATGAAACCATTAAATAAAACTCGTCAAGATACAAAATTAAATACAGAAAGAAGAAAAGCATTAACAGAGAAAGAAAGATTAATTGAAATTTCCGAATTAGAAAAAGAAGAAGAATTAAGTGATGAAGAAGATGATGAAAATAATGAAAATGAAGATAATGAAGATAATCAAGATGAAGAAAATTCAGATTTTAAAAATGGGATTTATAATCCTTTAAATTTACCAATTGGACCTGATGGTCAACCAATTCCATATTGGTTATGGAAATTACATGGTTTAGGGATTGAATATCAATGTGAAATTTGTGGTAATTATTCATATAAAGGTAGAAAAGCATTTGAAAAACATTTTTTGGAACCAAGACATATTCATGGGTTGAAATGTTTAGGTATAACACCATCATTAGTATTTAGAGATATTACTAGTATAAATCAAGCCAATGAATTATGGACAAAGATGAAAAAAGAGAAAAGAATTGAAGAAGGTGAACGTGAAAATGCTGTTGAAGTTGAAGATGAAGAAGGTAATGTTATGAGCGAAAAAGTTTATAATGATTTGAAGAAACAAGGGTTGATATAAACATCATATAATAAATAATAGCATTAATCTTTGTAGTATAATTATACAATATTATAACAATAATTATTTACTTAGGAAATATCACGTGATCATAAATGAGTGTGGAAAACAGTGGGTTTTTAAAATTATAATTCAGCCTCGCTGGCGCAATCGGTAGCGCATACGACTCTTAATCGTACGGTTGCGGGTTCGAGCCCCGCGTGGGGCTGATTATAATTTTTTTTTTTCACTTTTATCTTTTTATTATTCAATAAAATATCGTAATTAATTTCCTATTGTTTCTATTATTTTTTTGTTTTAATTTAATGTTGTTATTTCATGTTTAATTTTTAGTTAAATTTCAGGGGAATAATTTAATATGAAAAAACAAAATAATAACAATAATCCCGTTATATAAAACAAATAAAATCAATGCCATCAGTTCCATTATATTTATTCACTTTTAATTGTGGTAAAACAGAACAAGCAACAACAGATTTTGTTAGTAAAGTTTTACCAACTTTACCAGATGAATTACCAACAATTTTTGCATTTGGATTTCAAGAATTAGTTTCAGTATTACAAGGTTCATTTAATTCTGAAGTTAATAAATATTTAATTAGATTTGATTCATTATTAAATGAACTTTTAAAACAAAAATATCCTTCATTTAATTTTCAAACAGTTGGATTATCTCATGTTGGAGCAATTGGATTAATTATTATTACACCATTTTTAAGTAAAATTAAAAATATAAGATTAGGTTCATTTCCTTGTGGAATTGGTTATTCAAGTTTAAAAGGTGCAACTGGTATTAGATTAACATTATTAGAAGATAATGATCATAAAGAATTTACTTTTGTTTGTTCTCATTTAAGTGCTAATGAAGGTGAATCAAATTTACGTAAACGTAATCAAGATTGGATTAATATTTTAAAAGGATTAGATTTTGGAGATGGTTATAGTGTTATTAGACCAAATACTCATACATTTTTCATGGGTGATTTAAATTATAGATCATTAAAAAATGTTACAGTTCATGGAATTGAAAATAATGAAAATGAAGTTGAAAATTTATTATTAAATTCAAATGAATTTGAAAATATTGATGAATTAAGTATTTCAAGAAATAATGGAGAAGTTTTTAATGGATTTGATGAATCAAAAATTGAATTTAAACCAACTTATAAATTTATTATTGGTAGTTCAAATTATAATTTAAAAAGAATACCATCTTGGTGTGATCGAATTTTATATCAACATTATGAAAATATTAATGATGTTAAAATTTTAAAATATGATTCTATACCAAATTTAAAAACTTCTGATCATATTCCAGTTTATTTATCAATAATAGTTCCATTTAATTCTCCACAAACTATTATTAATAGACAAGGATATTTAATTGAAGAATTAAGTCCATTAGGTGCAAATACAATTTATTTAAAATCAAATTTATTAACAAAAACTTCATCATATTTATCATATTTTAATGATCAAATTATTGGTTGGACTTTAATTGGGACAACAACATCAAAAGGAAGAATTATTTCTGCAATTTTATTCATTATTTTAGTTATTATATTTTTTGTTTAAATATCTACAATATATATATAATTAATAAATCATGAACGGTTTTATATTATAATTACAACGTTAAGAAACCTGTACATAAACTCATGAGCAAACAAATATAAAAAAAAAACAACAAAGGAATGTATAAAAAAGGTTGTATGTAATATGTGATCAAAAATAAAAAAAAAGTTTTGGAATAAAAAGTCATGAATAAATTAAAAGGTTCTTTGTATCATATAAATCAAATTTCTTCTTTTTTTTTTTATTTTATTGTCTATAAGAATTAACTTATAGTTCTTTGAAAGCATCTCTACCAAAGAATAAAACTTTAGTCCAGTCAGCAATAACTTTATATCTTGATCTCCAAGATAAAATCATGGAAACGTACAAAACTTTCCAAACAAAGAAGGTGAATAACCCACCACCAGAGTAGAAGGATCTTTTACCATATGTAATATCAGCAATAGCTCTATCGGAACCTAAATAAGCTAAAGCACCCAAATGAACATATTTGAATGGTTTAATACCTGCATCGGTGAAAACAGTGTTAACATTACCAGAAGCAGATTTTAATTTATTTTCGAAACCTGGGATGTTTTGAATTTTAGTGAAAACTTTAGCTAAATATTCAGCTTCTTGATGAGCAACTTGAGCAGTTGGAGGTAATTTAGCAAAAGCGTTATCACCAATGGCAAAAACGTTATTTGTACCATTAACTAATAAATGATCATCAACTAATAAACCTCTTGAAGCTTCATTTTGTTCAGGGATTTTTTTGAACAAATTTCTAATTAAAGGTCTAGCTTTATTACCAGTAGCCCAAACCAAAACACCATAAGGGATTTTAGTTTCTTCAACAGAACCATCAGATTTTTTGGTTTTAGCAATCAAATAAGTATCTTCAACTTTACCAACAGCAGTATTTGTTTTTAAATCAATACTTGTATCAGTTAAAACTTTTGAAGCATAAGAAGTTAATTTTTTTTCAAACATATTTAAAACAACTGGTAAAGCTTCAATTAAAATTAAATTAACTTCATCAACAATGTTTGGCATAAAAGTTTTTAAATCTTGATCAATATAATCTTGTAATTCACCAGCAGTTTCAACACCAGTTGGACCACCACCAACAACAACAATTGTTAATAATCTTTTTCTTTCTGGATCATCTTTTGGTAATAAATTAGCTTTTTCAACAGCTTCAATAAATTTATGTCTAATATTAACAGAATCTGGGATTTCTTTTAAGAAATTACCATGTTCTTCAACACCTGGAATACCAAAAGTATTTGGTTCAGCACCAACTGCAGAAACTAAATAATCATATTTAATCTTGGCTTCTTCATTTTGTTCAATACCAACGTTAATATCACGATGAGTAGCTAAAGATGAAAAAGATTTAATTGTAACTGTATTTTCAGATGGATTAACATCAGTTGCTTCAGCTTCATAATAAGTAACTTCACCTTTTTTTTTATTAGCAAAATTAACAACTGGTTCCATAATAGATTTTTCATCAACAGTACCAACTGGAGTTGAAGGTAATAAAGGAGTAAATAAGAAATAATTTCTTGGAGAAATAATTGTGACATCATATTTATTTGAATCAATATGTTTTAAAAAAGAGATAGCACCCCAACCAGAACCTAAGATAACAACATGAGGTTTTTCAGATCCAGAAGTAATGATTTTTGGTGCTTTTCTAAAAGAAGAAGAACCAGAAACAACATTAGAAGCTGATTGTTGAGTAGCAGCAGCAGTTGTAGCTTCAGTTGTTGAAATATTTCTTTTAAACAACAAAGAACGGGAGGTAGCAACAACACCAGTAGCATTAATAGCACCAGCAGCAGCTCTTTGGTTGGCCAATAGAGTTCTTGAGGATCTCAATAGGGATTGGGTTTTAACACGGTTCAACATTGTGTAATATCTTTATTTAAGATTAAAAAAGAAAAGGGATACTAGTTGGGATCTTTTTGAGTTTTTATATTTCGCATTGAAGATTTGGTTTTTTTTTCTGCGGATTTTATTGGCTGACGTGGGCCAACCGGGTTCCGGTTTGGATCGCTACGCTGGGCTCTTTCTGGTATTACGCTGGTCTCTGCCTGGCTATTAGGCAGATGTCTAGGCAGATGTCTAGGCCCATCTGGCCCTAGGCATTTGGTGGGGTGAAATGTGGAGGACTCCTCATAATAAATATTTTATATTTATAAATTTTTACTGTTATAACTCAATTATATTTCAATTGTTATTGCGGTTGTTCCATTGGTGGCTTCTTCGGTTGACACCTTTTACTGATAAATAAATATAAACAAACAACAAATAAATGTAAATAAAAAGTCAAAGGTCATCGAAATATCCCCACCAATTGTCACTCATTTGAACAATTTTTTGAAACATTTTTTAGCGTTTTCCGCAATGAAAATTTAAAATGTTTTGATTCGTCAATTGAATTCTATATTCTGATTAAATACTACTACAAATATAAATACAAATATAATATAAATATAAAATAAATATAATATCAGCCAATCATTGAACCACTATTGTCATCTTTTAAAGATTGTTGGAATCTCGCAATATCTAAAATTTTTTCAGCTTTAATGGAAGTTGCTGCATGAATGGAAGATGCAGATTTATTAGATTTGATATTAATTTGTTTAACAATCTCTTTTAAAACAATTGAACATAATTTTAAACTCTCTCCTTGTGCTCTAAAATATTTAAAAAGTTCTTTAACTATATATAACCCATTTCCTTTACTTCCATCAATTATTAAATTTAAATTTTCACTAGATATTCTTAATCCATTCATTTTTAAAAAACTTTCTAATTGTAATCTAATCATTTTATCTTGAATTTCAATTTTATTCATCCTAGTTTTAATAAAAATTAATATTTTTGAAGAATTAAATCCAATTATAAAATCTTGGAAAAATTTTAAAAATTCTTTTTTTGTTAATGATTTTAATATATTATCATAATTTATTATTTTACATTTTTTATCATTATCAATATCACTATTAAATATTAAATCTTTAATTTTCCGATGTGATCTCATACAATCACCAATATCTAATGCATTTGAACTAAATGTACTTCCAGTTAATTCTTCTGTTAAACTTTCAGATTCTCCATCATTTTTATTATTTAAAAATAAATCAATTTGTTTTTTAAATTCATATTCATTTAATTTTTTTAAATCTTGAAACCATTCTTCTAAATATTCTTCAATTTTTAAAACTAAATATTCAGGTGTAAAATTACCACTCATTATAGAAATATGTATACCAATACTTTTTCTTAAAATTCTCATCCCACCTAATATTACATATCCTAATTGTTTTTTAAATCTTAAATTTGGTAATAAACTTCTTGAAATTAAAAATGAAATTAATTTTGTTAAACTTTGTGAATATAAATCATCACGTAATCCTGTTTGAATAAAATAACATATAGAATTTGTTGGATCATCTTTTGAACTAAACCTTTCAATTTGATATTTACAATTTGATGGAAGAAATATTGTACTTGGTTCTTTTAATTTCTTCTCATCTTCTTTATTTATAATATTATTAAAAATAAAATTATATTCTTCAATTAATTCATCTTCATAATCTCCTTGAATAAATAATTTTAAATATATACCATTAAAAAATTCATTTATAAAATTTTTAAAAATTTTTAAATTAATATCATCAAGTTTTTCAAGTCGTTCTTCAATTGTCCACATATTTTCTTCAAGAACAACTAAAAGTCCTGTTAATGCCATAGAAATTGAAGGTGATTGTTCTAATTCTGAATATCTTGATTTAATTGAATTTTTAAATTTCATAAAATCATCAATTTTAATTTCTTCATTCTTTAAATTTTGAATTTCTTCAACTATAATCTTTAATAAATTATTAATACCATTATTAAATCCTTTTATTGTAAATCCTAATCTTACATCACCTTTAAATGATGCAAAAATTTCCCATGAATAATTTAATAATTCTGATGAATATAATTTTGAATTTAATTTTAATTTTAAAAATTCTGATAAAATTTCTAAATTCATTGAATTTAAAGGTGATGATGAAATTTTAATATTTATTAATTCAAATGAAATAATAACAATTGAATTAAAATTAATTGATTTTTCTAATTTTGTCCAAATTTCATAATTTTTTGTTTGTTTATATAATTTTGTTTCTGAATTAATCCATGAATTTTTAATAATATATCCAAGTGATGAATTCAAAGATTTTTTTGATAATTCATTTAATTTATTTTTTAAATAAATAAAATTTTGTGCTTTTTTAGGAATAAATGGATTTGATTCATTTAATAAAAAATTATATTCATTAAATATTTCTGGAGTTTTAATAAATCCTTTATAATAATTAAATCCAAAATATTCATCAACATTTAATTCATCTTTAATTTTAATAAATGTTTTATCAACATTTTTTAAATCACCAATATAACAAAAAATTAAATTATTAATATTAAAAAATTTTTTAATAAATTTTTTAAATTCTAAACCTTTATTAATATAAAAATTTTTACCAATATTATTTTCATAATATCCATAAGGACATTCATCAATCCAATTAGGTGTTTCTTTAATAATATTTTTTGGATCAATACTATTTAAAGGTTGTTGTAAAATACATGCATATTTTGAACATTCTTCCATTGATGAAATTGAATAATCATTAGATATAAATTGTAATAAATCAATAGATTGTAATTCTGATAAAAATCTTGCTAATTCCAAATGATTTTTAAAAATTTTTGGAATATAATTATTAAAAATAATTGAAAAAATTTCATTAATATGCTTTATACCAAAATTTGTTAATTTTAATTCTAAAATTAAAACTTCATCACCACGAGAAAGTTCTTGAGTATAACCTGAAGTTGAAATTATAAAATTTTTTTGTTTTAATAAAAAATCTAATGAATTTTTTGATTCATTACCAACAATATTTGACCATCCAATTCCAAAAATTTTTAAATTTTTTGTTAATTTTGAATCTAATACATCATAATGAATTGGAAAATTAAATCTAATTATTGGATTATTCCCACTTTCAATAAGTATTCCATTTCTTAATTCTTTTGATGTAAAAATTGATGTTGAATAATTCCAAATTGATGAAATATCAAAATCATTTAATTTTGATTTTAATTGAATATTTTCTTGTTTTTTTTTAATTAAATTAAATTTTTTTTTATTTATTGATGATGATGGAATTTCTTTAAAATTAATAATTGCTAATTTTTGTAACATATTTAAAGATTGTGGACTTTTAATAACTAAAGTCATTTTATTACCAATAAAAGTTTCATTAAAATATGAAATTAATTTATTTGAAACATTAATTTTTGATAATGTTGGTAAATCATGTAAAGTTTTAAAATTACCAGTTGCAAATCTATGGAAAGGATGTTGATCATTTGATAATAATCTTAATCCATGAAATAAAATTTTTCTTGGATTTGATTTATTTGAAAGATGTTCATTATCAACTGCAAATATTTCTTTTTCAAAATAATTTTCTAATAATAATGGAGATTTAAAACAATTTCCAAATATTTCTAATAAATGATTAAATGAAAATTCATTATTTTTTGTATAAAAACTATTTGATGGAACTTGAAAATAAAAACATGTATTTTCACCTGTTGTAAATGCATTTCTTAAACCACCAGAAATAATTAAATCATCATGAAATTGATTTGGTTTTGGAAATTTTTTTGAACTTGATAATATTAAATGTTCACATAAATGAGCTAAACCAAGAATTTCATTAGGATCTTTATGAGCACCTGTACCAACACATAAAGCTGCTGATGATAAATCTTCAGAAGGATCAGATATTAATAATGTAAGAATTCCATTTGGTAATTGTATAAATTTATGATTTCTTCCAGAATTTCTTGATGAAACTAATAATTCATTTGGTAATTCATGAATGGACATTTTGTATAAAAACTTGGTCTATACATCCGATAGACATATTGAACAAATTATATTGATTTTATCATCTTATTGTCATGTTTGATGTTGGGTCAATAATTACCATTTTAGGTGATAACAATGGATCTTGAGAAATACAAAAAAATTCTCCAGTCAATTTCTCCAGTAAGTTTTACATAGAAAATTTGTAGTTCATTACATAATTCTTTAAACAGAAAACTGTAGTATTGAAACTTTCGATTGTTTACTACAATTTATTAACATAAAGCAACCCATTAATATTAAACCCAAAATCATAAAACTATATAAAAACAATGTATGTATGCAAAGAACTGAAAAAATTTCTTTTAAAAATAAAGAAAAAAATTTATTAAAAACCAAGGTCCCTTTTTTGGTATCATAACTCCATAAATTTAATTTTTGTTTTGTTTATTCTAATTCAACACTTTTTCTTTGAGTATAATATTTAACTAATTTCCAAGAACAAGTAAATAATAAACCAATAGCAATAGTTGAATAAACAATTTGATCCAATACCCAAGTATAATGTTTAAAAGCAGATAATAAAGATAAGAAATGATTATTATTATCAACTGATAATAATTCCAATCTAGTTAATAACAATTTTAAACCAAAATCTAAAGTTAAAATAACAATAGTAATCAAACTTGTATGTAAAAATCCCATAAATTGATAATTTAATAATTTAATTAATAAATTTGTATTAACATTATTTTTAAAAATTTTAACACCAATGTATAATCTTGTAAAAAATGTAACCAAACAAAAATATGAAATATTTTTACCAATAAATAATATTGCTAAATAAGCATAATTAAAAAATTCATCAAATGGAATTAAATTTAAACTTGGAAAATTAAAATCTGATTTAATAGCTAAAATTAAAATAAATTGAAATAATGAAAACATGCTAAATAAAAAAATGAAAAAATTTAAAATTTTATTTTCAATTGTTATTGAATGTTTAGTTTCTAAAATTTTATTTGGAGAAACATTAACTTGATTTTTATTATTTGTTTTATTATTTGTATAAAGTTGTAATTTATATTTATTAATTTCATCAGCTTTTGCAATAATTGCTTCATTCATTAATAAATCAGAATTTCTTCTTCTTGCCAACAAATCTTGTAGGTCTTCTAAATCATATTTTTCATTCATAATATCCATGATGGTTGTATAATAATGTTTAGTTTAGTTCTGTTTATCACCTGGGAATCTGTTTGTTTAAATATTTAGTTACACAAAGATACTTGATGTACAATTTATGCATCATATGTAACATGTGCTCTGGATTAACGAAGGGGTCCTTTTATTACCTGAAAATGGTTAGTTTTAAGACCTTTTTCCGTATATTTCAGTACTTTAAATTTTTACAAATTTGTTCACGTTTTCCCTTTAAACTGTATTAATTTTTATTATCACACGTGTGTTAATCTTGGTTATATGTCAAATGTATGTATATGCGTTCCCATTTGCATAAACTTTACATTCTTTAAACATGATAGTGTAGTTTATATGCATTATTATACGTAAACTCTGTGTTTATATGCATATTTAATGTAATATTGTATTTGACCATGTGTTTTAGACTTTTGGACTTGAACCAAATGGAATAATTTGCCTCAAGGTCTGATCTTATTGGTTTAAGCGAGAGATATTGACTAATGGGTCTGACTGATAAAGACTTATGGGACTAGTCTTTGCATGTGAAGAACCCCACGAGCTCATCAAGTAAACAAATAAACAAAACTAAAACGATGAGCATTGAACTGTTTGTAATACTAGTCACTAGTTATACAAATGTAATTATACTTAAATATCACTCGAGTATATATTTTCGAGTATATATTTTTCTTTTAAAGATATTTTATACAACTTTGTTTTTTCATAAACCATGTGTATTTGTTAACCGAGACGCATAAGATCAACACTAAACAGTGGACTGGATTCTGGAGTTTGAGCTACGATGCATAAAATCAAAGAAGCGTGATTTAAAAAATTTTCTTATGTTTTTGTCTTGAATTCATTGAATTTTTTTGAAATCCATGATTGTTTACATCCATTATTGCTGGATGATTTATCTTTTTTTATTTCAAATGAAACAAGCTTAAACCGTCATTTCCATATTTTTTTTTCCTGTAGTTGTAAATATGTACTTTTAGTTTCTAGTTATTAACATTAAAAAAATATGTCAAATTTTAATCCATATCGTTAATAATTATTGCTTATTTTTATAGTTTATAATTGGTTACATTATTTTTTATAAATTTAAATGTAAAAAAAATAAATAAAAAAAACGACAACTGCAGGATTCGAACCTGCGCGGGTAAACCCAAAAGATTTCTAATCTTTCGCCTTAACCACTCGGCCAAGTTGCCATATATAATGAAATTGTAAGAATTTAGTTGGTGATTCTCAAATTTTGCTTACTAAGTATGAAAAGTTAATTCACTCTTCCCCATTTATTTCTATATAAAGAGTTACTGGATTAAACAGTTATATTCCTGGAGAAGAAGAAAATAACAATTGAGAAGAAGAATAAGAAGAATTATATTAAAAGAAAAGGAAATAAGACGGTTATTAAGATAAGAAGTAGGAAAGGACATTAGCAGTAGAATCAACAGTTACATCAGGAAGTTAGATTAATCAGATACTTTATAACAGCGGCCCAGGTGTTCATTTGGTAGTGCAGCTAAGCAGAAAAGGTCCTCTGCTAATAGTTAGAAGGTAAAATCCCATTGGTAAGGAATACAACAGAGAGTTACGGTACCCAGTTAAGCAATGTCAGAAGGAACTAACGGTAGACCAGAGGGTCATAACAATAATTGGGATGAGAATTTTGCTAAATTACTCCAACATTTCTGTGAAGAATTGGTTAGAGAAAATAAAACCTTTTTAAATGAAATGGCAACCATTATTACTGAACAAAATGCAGAGATTATGCAAACTGCAAGGAATTTGAATGACAAGGTAATTCGCGAAAATAATAAAACATTGACAGCTGCAATAGAAAATTTGACTGAAAGAATTAATATTATTACTGATGAAGCTCAAAATGTTGGTCATAATTATGATCAAACTGACTACAAAAACTTGGTTGACAATTTTGAGAATAAGTTCCTTCCAACGGCTCATGCTGAACTTGCTAGAGACCGTTTAGAAGTGCTAAGACAAACTACTTCGGTAAATAGATATATCAAGGAATTTACTAAATTAGCTGCTGCTGCTTCTAAATTAGAAGGTGCGTTTTGTCAAGAAGATTATTTGTTATATCGTTTCGAAAAAGGGTTGAAATACCAAATCAGAGTGTACTTACAGACAGAAAAACCAAGCACATTAAACGAAGCGTATCGTGCTGCAGAAAGTATGGATGAAACTATCTGGAGTGACAGAAAACAGTACAAATCTAAAAATATCACTTGTTACAATTGTGAAAAAGCTGGTCACTTGGCAAGGGAGTGCAAGGCCCCAGGAAGAAAAAAAGGTTCAAAAACCAGTCAGGTTTAGTCCAAGATCTTTCTAAGTAATTAAGTGACACTGGTACAGTTGCTGGTACAACTGATCAAGATGATGTTTGTTTTTTTTTTATTATAAATTTTTCATTTTCGGAAAATATAACTAGTGCATAAATTGAAAGTCTTTTGTATAACTTTGAGGTCTACATAGTAAACATAAAAAATATTGGAAAGTTGATGATATTAAAATCTTAATAGGGTTTGTTGACCAATAGAATGCGTTTATGTTACTTTGAGGTGGTCTTGTAATACAAATATCTCGAGATAAACAAATTATCTCCCTAACAACAAAAGATGAGAATCTAAGACTTACACCATGATCTTTGCCATCCCTGATAACTCAATTGAACCCTTAATATCAACAATTTTCCCACTTTTTCTTAACTATGAGCACTAGCACTACATATCATTTGTTTTTTAGTAGTATATCGGTTGCGGCCATATCTAGCAGAAAGCACCGTTTCCCGTCCGATCAACCGTAGTTAAGCTGCTAAGAGCCTGACCGAGTAGTGTAGTGGGTGACCATACGCGAAACTCAGGTGCTGCAATCTTTTTAAATTTTTTTGGGTAAACTGTACTGGTGTTCCTGGTTCGACCCTGGACTGGGGAAGTATTATTAAATTTTTAATAATTTTACTTTTACTAGTTGTCTATTATTTCATACATATTGAAATTAAAATTTTATTTAAATGATTAAATATGTCTCCACTGATAAAATTCAATTAATCTCGTAATTTCATTATTTTTTATAATAACCACCAATTTATTTAAAAGATGAGCAATAAAAAAAGTTGTCGCCACTGTCCTTTATTTTAAGTCAATGATTGACTATAGCCATAGTATGAATTTACACAGTTTAAATGAAATTAACACAATTTAATCCATTTCATTGATAAAGTATTAATATTGAATTGTCTATTTTATTTTTACTGAAGATTTGTATTAATTTATTAATATGTAACTAATTTTTACGAATTTCAAGATTTGAACAAAGAAAATAAAGATTGACGTAAAATGAAGAAAAGTGATAATTTCTTAGAATTGAAATATATTAATGTTTTCTTTAATGATGTAATTATCAATATTTTAGTGTGTTCAACAACTATTTGAGTATCATGTATAAATAATATTTGTAATCAACCCACAAATGTATCCACAGTATGTTAAAAAAATAAACCGCCACTTTTTATTGTAATTGAGATGCAATGAAATGCATATTGATGCCACTTGCCACACTCATTTGCCACCGGAGTTTCTATTGTTCTGGGTCCTAATTGGTTAATAGTATTAATTGGTGTTTGGATGTTGGATCCACAATGAGCCACTAAACGTCACGTGAACACTCGCTTTTCATGCAAAAGATTAGAATAAAGTGTTTTACATCACCAAAACTGGTAACAAAGTGAAAATATTTAATAAAATTTGATGACAGAAATGTCAAGCCTCAAAGATGAATCAGTTTGTGGCGAGTGATGTACATCTTTCTTTCTTCTTTTTACTTTTTTCCACAACTATAATTATTTAAAAGTATTAAATATTGCACTTTATTCAACATTAAAGTATCAACTTTTAAAGTATACATTCAACAATGTCTACACCACATTTACCTATTTTAACAGATCATGGTTCTGGATCTTCTTCTTCACATTCAAATTATCATGAATTATATGAAATACATAAGAATGAAGAAGATTATACTATTCCAATAAATGAATATGATGAAGAAAATCCAAATGCTTTAGAATGGGCAAAACAAGTTTTAAGTAATCCAGGAAAAAAAATAATAAATTATTTAACAAGTATTTTTCCAATTGCTCATTGGATTTTACATTATAATCTTGCATGGTTATATTCTGATTTGGTTGCTGGTATAACAACTGGTATTGTTATGGTGCCTCAAAGTATGTCTTATGCTCAACTAGCTGGTCTAGATGCTCAATATGGATTATATTCAGGATTTGTTGGTGCTTTTATTTATTGTTTTTTTGCAACTTCAAAAGATGTTTGTATTGGTCCTGTTGCTGTTATGTCATTAGAAGTTTCAAAAGTTATTGCAAGAGTTCAAGCAAAAGATCCAACTTTACCTGGTCCAATAATTGCAACTGTATTATCTTTAATTTGTGGAATTATTACAATTGGTATTGGTTTATTAAGATTAGGTTTTATTTTAGAATTTATTTCAATTCCTGCTGTTATGGGATTTATGACTGGTTCTGCTTTAAATATTGCAAGTGGTCAAGTTCCTGCTTTAATGGGTTATAATAAAAAAGTTAATACTAGAGAAGCTACATATAAAGTTATCATTAATACTTTAAAACATTTACCTGATACTAAATTAGATGCTGTATTTGGGTTAATTCCTTTAGCTTTATTATATGCTTGGAAATATACTTGTAATTGGGCTCCAAAAAGATGGCCAAAATTTAAAATTGTATTTTTTTTTTTACAAGCTTTAAAAAATGGTGTTATTATAGTTGTTTTCACTTGTATTTCTTGGGCAATAACAAGACATCATATTAAAGAAAAAAGAATTTCAATTTTAGGAACTGTTCCTTCAGGTTTAAGAAATGTTGGTTTAATGGAATTTCCAAGTGGTATAATGAGTACAATGGGTTCTGAAATCCCTGCTTCAGTTATTGTTTTATTATTAGAACATATTTCTATTGCTAAATCTTTTGGTCGTTTAAATGATTATAAAGTTGTTCCTGATCAAGAATTAATTGCAATTGGTGCTACAAATTTAATTGGAACTTTTTTTAATGCTTATCCTGCAACTGGTTCTTTTTCAAGAACTGCTTTAAAAGCTAAATGTAATGTTAAAACTCCATTATCTGGTATTTTCACTGGTGCTTGTGTTTTATTAGCTTTATATTGTTTAACTGATGCTTTTTATTATATTCCAAAAGCTACTTTATCTGCAGTTATTATTCATGCTGTTTGTGATTTAGTTGCTGATTATAAAGTTACTTGGAGTTTTTGGAAAATTGCTCCAATTGATTGTGGTATATTTTTAATTGCAGTTTTTATTTCAGTTTTTTCATCTATTGAAAATGCAATTTATTTTGCAATTTGTGCTTCTTGTGCAAGTTTATTATTTAAAATTGCTTTCCCTGTTGGTCAATTTTTAGGTAGAGTTCAAATTGCTGAAGTTATTAATCCAGTTATTAGATCAAAAGATTTAGATAATGATTCTGAAATTGATAAAAATGAATTTATTGAATATCAAAATGATTTAAAAAATAATTCAACAACAAAAACTTTAAAAGTTAAAAAATCTGGTGAAAATTTACCAAAAAAATTTAATATTAAATATCATACAAAATGGGTTTCTTTAGATAAAGCTGGTATAAATAATGGTCTTGATGTTAAACCTCCACCACCAGGTGTTATTGTTTATAAACCATGTGAAAGTTGGACTTATATTAATTGTTCAAAACAATTTGATATTATTTTTGATGAAGTTAAAAAACAAACAAAAAGAGGTAAAGCTATTCATAGAGTTAAAAATATTGATATTCCATGGAATGATCCTGGTCCATTAAAATTCCCATTTTTTAATAAAAAAAAACAAGGTGAAGAAGAAATTATTCAAGAAGATAATAGACCAATTTTAAAAATTTTAGCTTTTGATTTTACAGCTGTTAATCAAATTGATTCAACAGGTGTTCAAAATTTAGTTGATTTAAGAAAAGCAATTAATAAATATGCGGATCGTGAAGTTGAATTTCATTTCATTGGAGTTTTAGATCCTTGGATTAGAAGAGCTTTAATTAATGGTGGGTTTGGTACAAGTGAAGAAGATGCTGCTGGTGGTGTTTCTTTTTATGATATTGCTCAAGATGAAGAATCTTCATTATTATATTCTTCAGCTATTGGTACAAATACTCCATTTTTCCATTTAGAAATTCCTTCTTTTGATTATTTGGATCAATATAATAATGATCAAGAACCATTAAATCAACAATTAAGTGTTTGATTTTGTAAATTTAGAGTTGTTTTGTTTAGGTTTTAGTTTATAATTTTTCAGTTTTCATTTTGTTTTTAGTTTTAATTTATAAGCATTGTTATTTTTAATTTACAACCATTGTTAGTTTTATAGCATAATATTTATTTTTACATAATGCTCATCATATAGAAAAAAAAAGGGGATTAAATCATTAATCTTCATGATCTGGTTCAGGTATTAAAGGACAATGTAAATCATACCATTCTTCACCACCATGCTCACATTTACTAACACCTTGTTCAACAAAACCAACCCTATTATAAAATGGTAATAATTCCTTTTTAGCAATAATAGCAATTTTATCACCAACACTTTGATTTGATAATTTTTGTATATAATCATGTAATAAAAAAGTTGCTAAATTTCTTTTTTGATAATCTGGGTGAATAACTAAAGAATGAATTCCAATTGTTCTTGAACTTTCAACATGACCTTTTTTAATATTTTCAGTGTTTTGAATAACTTCACCATCTTTAGTTAATTCTGGAACTTCCATAGATTCTTCTGTTATATATTCACCATAAATTTTTGTACCCATTATATGACCAATTAATTTTTCCTTAATAATTAATGATCTATTTGAAGGAATATAATCATCATTTTCTTGACCCATAGTTGAAGCAATCTTATCTTTAAGTTCATCAGCAGTATCATCAATATCTTCAAATTCTCTTATGAATAAACCTGATGATAATTCAGGACAAGTTGTTAATCTATATTTAATTGAATTTGAACTAGCACGTTCAGAAGGTGGGAATCCTAAACTTTCTAATTCAACAACTTGATCAACATCTTCAAGATTTAATGGTCTAATGGCAATATGATGAGGAAATTCAGCACTCATAATTCTTATTTTAGTTATATTTTATTATTTTTAAATTGGTCATAATTAATTTATCAGTTTTTTTTAATTGTCAAAAATTTAGCCATATTGATTAATAAGTGATTATGAAACACCATCACAATATTGATTAATAAGTGATTACCAAAGCACACCATAATATTTTTTATAAATATTGTCAACGTTATTTAACATTAAAGTAATATTAATATCAAATATTTCAAACAATGTCTACTGAAGTTGCTAACCCTCCACAACCAGAAAAAGAAGTTAAGGAAACAAAGGAGAAATCCAATTCTAATGCCAGTCAAATATTACCATTAGAACTTATTGATAAATGTATTGGTTCAAAAATTTGGATTATATTATCAACAAATAAAGAATTTACTGGTACTTTATTAGGTATTGATGATTTTGTTAATGTTGTTTTAGAAAACGTTACTGAATATAATGAAGATGGTACAACTACACATAGAAAAAAAGTTTTATTGAGTGGTAATCTAATAGTGATGTTAGTCCCAGGTGGTGAACGTCCAAATTAAATATGTGATATTTACAGTGATACATGATAATGTTGTTTATTTTTTGGTTGTAATATATTTATTTCACTTCACTTAATACATCAATATTCGTTGAGCTTATTCTCCAAAGTACCATCATTAATGCAGTTTTAAATGGACTGAAAGTGTTTGCAATATAATCAACATAACTATCATGAATAACTGTCCAATCTCTTTTTTTCCCATCTTGGAATTTACCCTTTTTCTTTAATAATGTTGGATCAACATTTTTTTTAGCTAATTTTAATAATTCAGGTCTTGTTGATAAATATCTTGAAATTCCTCTTGCAATTCCTAAATCATCACTTGTAAATATATTCATTCTATGTAATGAAAAACATAAAAACATATTAGCACTCCATGGTCCTATACCTTTTATAGAAACCAATTTATTTAATATTTGTTGATCTGTACTTGATTTGAAAAATTCATTAGATAATGAACCATTAATAAATTGTTTAGCCATTTCTTTTGAATATTCAACTTTACGTGCAGATAATCCTGCATTTCTTAAATCTTCATCTGATGAATTTAAGATTTGTAATGGAGTTGGGAAAGTTATACCATCTTTATTAAATAATAATGAAACTTTCCTTTTAATTGAAATAGCAGCAGCACCACTAACTTGTTGTGTTATAATACTTCTACATAAAGATTCAAAATATTCTTGATTTGAACTTGGTAGTTTAACTGTTATTAAAAAAGATTCAAATGGTTTATAAACGATTATTGAATATAATGATGGATCTTTATTAACAATAAAATTTAAACCTTTAATAAATTCAGGTGAATGTTTTGAAATAAAGGTTGATGGGAATGATAAATCATTTGGAGCTGGAAATTGTTTTTTTAATTGTAAATGATGTTGTTGAAATGTTATTTTAGGTTTCTTGTTGGTATTAATTGATTTAACTTTAACTTGTGGTTGCCGTAAATTTTTAGATCTTGTTCTTCCACTCATAATAACAGTTATCAGTTCAACAATTCAACTTTTATTCTTAACAATTCCTCAACTTTCTTTGGATCATTATTAAATATTTGTTTATAAATCGGAAATATTTGCCACTTTGACACAATTCAACTTTAACCAACATCAAAATTTTATTAAAAAATTGAAAAAATGGTCCAATTGACAATATCTGTTGAACATAACGATGCATTTATTCCATTAGATGTCTCTGATGAGATGTCTTTACAAGATTTTAAAGCTTATGTTGGTGTTGAAAGTGGTGTTGATCCAAATGAACAAATCATCATTGTTAATTCAAAAGAGTTGAGTGGCGATAACAAGACTTTAAAAGAGTTGGGTGTTGGTAAAGATGATATGGTTATTATTAGAAAGAATGTTGCTACTTCTGCTACTCCTGTTAGTTCTGGATTACCACCTGCTGCTGAAGCTCAAATTGAACAACTAAGACAACAATTATTATCAAATCCACAAATTAGACAATCTGTTGTTGCTAGAAACCCAGCTATAGAACCATATATTAATGATCCTATACAATTTAGAAATGCCATGATTGCTTCAATTCAACAACAACAACAACAACAACAACAAAGTCAATTACCTGGTGGTGTATCACCTGAAGAATGGGCTAGATTACAAAGAGATCCAGATAATCCAGATAATCAAAAAAGAATTATGGAATTGATTGAACAAGATCAAATTGAAGAAAATATGCGTAATGCTTTGGAATTTGCACCTGAAAGTTTTGCATCAGTAACAATGTTATATGTTAATGTTGAAGTTAATGGTCATCCAGTTAAAGCATTTGTTGATTCTGGTGCTCAAACAACAATTATTAGTACAAAATTGGCTCAAGAATGTAATTTAGCAAGATTAATTGATAAAAGATTTAAAGGTGAAGCTCATGGTGTTGGTAAAACTGAAATTATGGGTAGAATTCATAGTGCTCCATTAAAAATTGAAAATACATTTGTTCCATGCTCTTTTACAGTTTTAGATACACCTGTTGATATGTTATTAGGTTTGGATAGTATGTACATTTTTTTTTTTCATTACAAAAGACATTATATTAACAAAATTTTAGTGTTAAAAAGACATCAAGCAAACATTGATTTAAAAAAAAATGTTTTAGTTATTGCTGATGTTGAAACTCCATTTTTAGGTGAATCTGAGATTCCAAAAACTTTTACACCAGAAATGTTAGCTCAACAACAACAAATTGGTCAACAATCACAAGGCCAAGGTCATGTTTTAGGTGGAAGTAATTTGACAAAAACACAACAACAACAAGTTTCACCAACAGAAGCAGCAGCAGCAGCAGCAACTCAAAGACAAAATAACAATGGCCTATACAGTGATGAAACCATTAACAATCTAATCAATTTGGGGTTTTCTAGGGACCAAGTTATTAAAGCATTAGATCAAGCTCAAGGTAATGCTGAATTTGCTGCTGCATTATTATTTCAATAGATAAACTATACAATATCTTCTTCAATGTATTTGCGATCATTAGTGATGAACTTTAAAGTTGGATGGTTCCCAATAACATCTTTTGATAATCCAGTCCACATCCAATTAACTTGATGTTCAGGAACATTAATTTCACCAATAAAATTTTCAATAAATGTTCGATCATGTAAATTAATTGAACCAGTATAAGTTAAAAATTCGTTAAAAATAGATACCGAAGACCAAAAGGATAATTTTCTTAAACAAGCAATAGTTAAAGATGAAACTTGACCACCATTAAGACAATGAATATATAAAGGAGCATAATCAACATTAATTAACATTTCTAAAGCTTTAACAACAGCAGTATAACCTAATGGTACACCTCTTTTCTTTTTTTTACCACCTTCTTTCCCACATTCAATATGAATTAAAGAAATATTATTTTCTTTTGCAAAATTAAAGAAATTAATATCAGTTTCTTCTGTTATTGGATCTGGAGTCATTGAAATGATATATTTTAAATTAAGTCTTTTAAGAAATCTGTAATTTATTGGCCGTGGATATGAACCTCTATACAAATTTGGTTGTAATGCACTAAATCTTAATGGAGGAGCCAATGGTTCTAAAGCAGTCATGTTGTTGTTGTTATTGTTGTTGATGTTGATGTTGATGTTGTTGATGTTAATTTTAATTAATTCCGTGTTCAAAATTTAGAAATTATTAGCAACTTTACATTTTAACAAGAACAACAACATCAACAACAACAACAACTTGACAATGGATTTGATTTATGAACAAAACAATGATTTGTTAGAAGGTGAAGAAGAGATCTTGAAAGGCCCATCTCCAAATGCTTCAAATGAACCAATAAACAAAAAAACTGAAGCTTCTTTTGAAAAATTAGAAACTGATATTTCTAAAGGTTATTCAGCATTTGAATCAAAGGCATCAACTTGGGGTAGTTCATTAGGTTCTTTATGGAATAATTTAAAAGTTGATGATGTTTTAAATCAAGCAAAAAAACAAGTTAGTAATTTACAAATTGATGAAAGTTTATTGTCTTCAACTAAAGAAAATTTGACAAAAAATTTAGATGGTTTACAAAAAAAATGGCAAACTGATTCAACTGTTAATGTTGAAAATACTAAATCTGCATTAAATTCATTATCACAAAAAACTAATTCTTATCTTGATGAATTAGATAAAGAATTAGAACAAGTTGAAAATATTGCTGGTTCATATTTTGGGAAATTTGGGAAATTTATTAAAGAAACAATTACTGTTGATGCTCCAGAAGATGATGAAGATGATTTAATTGATGAAAAAGATGCTAAATTTTTGTTTAATGTTGGTCCTGGTAAAGTTTCTTCAAATAGAACTGAAGCTCAATTACATTTATTACATACAAAACCAGAATTATATCTAGATTTAGATAAAAATGATTCAAAATTTGAAGATTTTAAAAAAAATTTTAATGTTGAATCCAAAACTGATGAAATTTCTAAATTATTAACTAAAAATAACGATTTAAAACATTTAGCTGCTTCTTTAGTTCCAACTAAAATTACTTATAATGATTTTTGGGCTCGTTATTTCTTTTTAGCTAGTACTATTGTTGAAGCTGAAGTTGCTCGTAAGAAATTATTAGCTAAAGAAGAAGTTCAAAATAAAGAAGAGGTTAATTGGGATGATGATGATGAAGATGATGAAATTGAAGAAACCACCACTGATTCTAAAGAAAAAACTAAATCTTCAAGCTCAAGCGATGGTACTTTGGAATTGAAATCTGTCAACTCTTCAACATTAGATGTTAGAAAAGTTCCAAAAGATGATAAGAAAAAAGATGTTACTCCTGGTGACAACAATGATGATGATGACGATGATGACGATGACTGGGAATAAAGTACATAAATAGTAAATGACTATTATTATTATTATTATATATTTTATATATATGTATGCTTAGCTATCTAATGTTCTACCGTAGAATAACACATATGCATTTGGATTAACAACCATTGATTTTTGAACATCTTTAACAACTCTAGTATCATCAAAATAACACCATTTCCTAACTGTACCTTTCCAAACATATGCTGTATAATGACCACTAGCTAAAGTACCTGAATGATTAGCAACACCATATAATGCATATTTGAACGGTGGAGTTTGACCACGAGATGGTATACTCATCAATTTAATAGCTTCTTCCTTTGATGAAACATCTGGCCAATATGAAGTTAAATCCATTTCAAAAGGATAATCAATAAAACTTGTAATTTTTGAAAAACCTGCATCATTTCTAAATCTTTTTAAATGAATAATTAAATTTGCTGGTAATCTTGTAATTGTAATTTTTTTAGTAGATTTTCTTAATTTTTTACATTTTGGACAAAACCATCTATCATCACCATCTAAAATTTCTAATTTAGTAAATTCATCAAAACATTTACTAATTGGAATTTTATGTAATGATTCTTTACATAAATCTTCTGGAATTGGTAAACTTAAAACTGAAAAAGATTGAAATGTTGTTGATGTTGTACCACATTCTAAACATTTCAATTGACTTGAATATTGACCTTGAAATAATGATACAATAGCACTAGTATCTGTTTTTAAATAACGTTCCCATTCAATTGATGAAGCAAGTCGTAAAGGCATACTTTCTCTCAATAATCTTTCTTCTTCAGTTAATTCTTTAACACGAGGCATTGAACCAGCTTCATTTAAATCTTCATGTAAACCATCTAAAACATAATTTAAAAATTCTGAACAATCTTGTTGATTTGTATTTCTAAATGTTGAATTTAAAGATCCAACTGCAATTTTAAAATTTCTTGGTTCATAAATTAAATTATTTTTTTGATAAACAGATTGTGCTAATTCTGCAAAAAATTTTGCCATAATACCTTTTGTACCTAATCTACTATAAATATTCACATGTTGTTTATAACTACCACCAACAAACATTTGCATCAATGGAACAGTACCTAATAAACATTGTATAACACAATTCATATAACAAGAGTTACCTAAATTACATAACCCAGTTGTACAATGTAAACTTTGAAGACTTGTGTTGATTTGTGGTGAATTAATTGTAGTTTGTGAAGAAGAAGAAGCAGATGATGATTTAACTGGTGAATTAGCTTCGTAATTTTTAGGAACTGAACTTGAACCAATAGCTGTATTAGGTCTAGATTTTGGTGTATTTGGTGGGTTATATGATGTGGGCGTTCTTGCAATTGCAACACTAGATGCATTTGTTGTATATGACAAATTATTTGGAGTTGAAGAAGTTGAAGAAGATGAAGAATTCATTTTTAAAGATGGTAATTTAAAACTATTTTTTCTTTTAACAGGTGCAGTAACTTGTGAATAAATTGGTGGTGATGCATATTCAGATCTAAAATCATTTTTCATTGGGTTTGATAAATAATCATTAATATTTCTAGCAATTGGTGAAGTTGATGTATTACAACTACTAAAACTTGATTTTCTAGCAACAATTGGAATTGGTTGTGATAATTTACCATGATTATTTTGGAAACTTGAAATACCATATTTAGTAATCCAACCTTCAAATCCAGTGTTAAGAATAACAGGTGGTCTTTTTAATGGTTTATCAAAAGATTTATCACGAATAATTCCTAATAATTTTAAAATTTCATCAGATTGAGAAGTTGTATTTGATAAATTATCATAAAAAACAACAAGTTCAAATTCATTTCTTTTTAAAAATAATGCTTTTTCATGATCTGGAGAAGTGATCAATGCATATGTTTCTAAATCTTGATCATTATATTTGGACCTTATAGATACAGGTTCAATACAAATAATATTTTTAGCCAAAATATGACATTTGTTAAATTCTTCTCTTGATCTCACATCAATTACTAATATAGATTCACCAAAATGATCAACAAGTCTTTTCATATCATTTAATTCAATAAATCCATTTTGAAATGTA
Source organism: Liangdongia dryadoides (assembly GCA_030579655.1). Classification (NCBI taxonomy): domain Eukaryota; kingdom Fungi; phylum Ascomycota; class Saccharomycetes; order Phaffomycetales; family Wickerhamomycetaceae; genus Liangdongia; species Liangdongia dryadoides. Next base: position 232,386 of record JAKTRJ010000005.1, read on the forward strand.
TCAAATAAATTTTGAGAAGAATTATTTTTAGATAAAATTGGTCTTGTTGTTGGTTTAATTAATTTTGAACTTGTTTGTAAAGTTATATTGTTATTTTTCAAAGTTTCTTTAATTTTTTCAAAATATGGGTCATTAAATAATTTAGATGTTAATTCACCAAGCATCTTATATGCTTCTTTTTCCTTTTTAACACTTGAATGTTTAAACGTTTCATATTCAGGTAATGATGGAATCTTTACAGCAATTAAATTTGATGCAATTGAAAAATAAATATATGCTTTTTCAAGATCAGCTTGTTCTTTTTTTTCAACTTCTTTACGATACTAAAAATTGTTAATTCAAAATATTTAAAGATAATTGTGGAGATATACTCACGTTCCCAAAAGTATCTATAGCCTCAGCTAAACATTCAACAAAAGTATGTGCATCAAGGTCTTGCATATATTCCTCTACCAATTGACATAACTCTGCCAATGGTTTAGTCTGTGTTACCTCTGTTGTTGTCATTTAATGTTTAATAATGATAATGGTATAAAATTGAGGGGCGTTATTATTCAAGAATGATTCTCAGATAACAAAACGCCAAATCAATAAGGTGGATAAATAATGAAACCTTCTAAGTTAACTTAATATATAAAGAGGAAATGTATAAAAACAAAAAGATTCTTTAGATCTTAATCACTTTTTTGATTTGAAGTTAGTTTTCAATTATAAATTGAATTCGAGAGGCTTTGATTTACAAATATAGGTCATGTGATTAAAAAGCCGAATTAACTGGAGCAACTGCATTGCATTAATAAAGAACTTTCTACAGAATAATAATAAGATCTGTTGTTATAAACACTGTGTACAATTATATAAAGAATGAATGTAATTCACATGAAATCTTCTGGACGATTTTGTTCTTCAGGAACTTTTTCACCTTTTTCTTTTAAACTATTGAAACCTTTTGAAAATTGATCAGTGAATCTTTTTAAATTATCATCATTTGCATTTTCGAATTCTTTAGATGTTTTAGCATTTTTATCTAATTCTTCTTGTGATAATTCAACATTAACATCTTCTTCTTCATCTTGTTCAGGTGATTTACTTGAAGAATACCAACGACTTAAATTTGTAAAAAGAACTTTAGATGGATATGTACTTAGACTTTGAGTAATAAATAATTTTTTAGTAGAATTGAATAATAATGACATGATTGATTGATTTGATTAGAGTTGATTAGAGATGCCAGATTTTTTTTTTTTTAACTGAGAGTCAGATTATACTGTTTTTATACTCTTGAAACAGACACACAAATAGCAAACAAGTGGATTAACTTTCTATTTATTCATAAGAAGTCATAATCACGATACAAATTGGAGAAGAAATCAGTGGAGTTATTACAAAGAACAAGTGCACTTTTTACAGCAAAAGTATGCAAGAATTATTTTCCGCCAAATAAACATGCAAGGACTTGAAAACACTTATTTATTTATTCATTTTATATCATTAGTCATGAAGAATGAAATTACCTTTATATTACCAAAGGAAAATAGTAGTTTAAATTGATACAACATATATAATTTTTTAAAATAATATGCAAAAATGTATTATTTTCATTTTTTCGTATGGATAAAATTAAATTTCTGACATAAAAATTGTATTATTACTTCTGAAGAACATTAAAAACAACAGATTCAAGATGGAAGGTGCTATGAAAACATTGGATTATAATAAATATAAACCTAGTTATGATGTGGCTAAGTTTGAAAGTTACCCATTTGTTAGATTATCAGAAATTAAACAAGAAATTGAATCAGAATTATATCGTTTATTCAAAGTATTAGAATCAGTAAGTGTTTCAAATAAATACGTAACAATATCTAACATTGTTTAGAATGGAAGCACAATGGATTCGTCATTAACAACTTTTGATGGTTTCCCAAGATCAGATATTGATGTTGTTGAGATACGAACATCTAGAGTTTCAATCATTAAATTAAGAAATGATTTAAAACAGCTATTAGAAATATTAAGCATCAAAATTACTGAACAATTTGGTGACACAGAAATTAATGAAACAGAAAAAGAACAGCAAAAATCTATTGTCCCATTTGTTGCAATTACAGATGTTTTACCATCAAGTCCTGCTGAAAAAGCTGTAAGTATTTTCTTAATGAAGAAAACATATAAACTAACTTAAAATTAGGGTCTAAAAATAGGTGATAAAATTTGTACATTTGGTATTATTAATGCTAGTAATCATGATAATTTAAAAAATTTACCATCTTATGTTTTAAAAAATCAAAATGTATGTTTTTAAAAGATAAAAATTTTAATCAGAATTTAACAATTTTAGATCCCATTGGATATAAATTTATTTAGAGATGATAATGAAATTCAATTAAAATTAACTCCTACAAGTGATTGGCCTGGTAATGGTTTATTAGGATGTAAACTTACACAAATCTAATATACAAAAACAATGAATTCGAAAAAAATATTGTACTAGATTAAAAAATTTATCCACCATGAAGGGTGGAAGTAAATGCAATAACATCACCTGGTTGTAATTCATATGTTTCTTCACCTTCTAATTCCCAATCAGTATCATTAATCAATGTTAAAATACCTGGACGTCTAAATAGCAGTTAATAATTAAATACATTTATATAATGTCAAAAAAAAAATAACATACATTGTACCATTTTCAATAAAAACATCAATATCACTTGTATTTTTGATCATATTTTTAACAATATATTGGATCAAATCAGCAACAGTCAATGGTGTTTTATCTTCTCTTTCTGGAACTGAAATTGAATAATATCTTTGAGAGTCAAAGATAACATCTAGACCACCTCTAAAATGAAATTAGGGTCATACTTAATATTAGTTCAATATATTAACATACAAAAATTCTAGCTTCACAGGAACAGACATATTTTCATTCAGATTAAAAGTTTTAATGTAATAATGGTAGACTTTCTAATTTTCAAAAATACAAAAAAAACTCCATTCATAATGGATAGGCCTAATGTCTAAATGACACTTAACAAACATCTACAGATTTACCAAAGATATTTTTAAGGTTAATTTTGGATTGAGATATAACTTGTTTAAAGATCATGTTTCTCTTTCCATATTGATGAGTTTTTAACATACATGTAAAACTGCTTCAATGATAATTGTCCTTGAACTAAACTCAACAACCAACTTGAAAAAGATCCAATCTCATTGAAAATCCAATGAAAAGTGTTTAATATAAACTGTTTTGTACAATCTACAACCATTGAACTACCATTCATTACCCATTCTTAACAAATTGTCGCTTATTCCATTTGGTGTCGCCCCACATACCATGATAAGATGAGGCTTCAACAGCCCTATATAAACATTGACATCACATTTCAACCTTTAAACAACAACAAAAACATTAACGACAATGAAAAAAGTTGAATGTTTTGGTAGCCCTTTTGAAATTGGATTCCAACATGGATCTGAAGCTTCAAAACAAGTTGTTGGTTCAATTGAGTTTTATAAAGCTTATTTCATTAAAACTAGTGGATTAGAATGGCATAAAGTTTATGAAATTGTTGAAAAATTTATCCCTTTTATAAGAGAAAATGCTGAAGATTCTTATCAAGAATTATGTGGAATTGCTAAAGGTGCTAAAGTTTCTTTATTAGACGTTATTGCATTAAATGTTCGTACAGAAATTTCCTTTGGATTGTTTAAAAAAAATTCAAATTTGGAAGAGACAGATATCGTGGATCATGATGGTTGTACAGCTGTTGCTAAAAAAGGACTGATAGGTCAAACTTGGGATTGGCTTCCTGCTCAACAAGAAAATTTAGTTGCTTTAACTATCCATCAAAAAATTGATGATAATGATAATAATACTAATGAAGAGTCAAAAGAAGAAGAAGAAATTGTATTGAAATTTGTAACTGAAGGTGGTATTATTGGTAAGATTGGTTATAATTCTTTTGGAATTGGTGTTTGTTTAAATGCAATTAGAGCATACGGAGTTGATTATAACAAATGGCCTGTTCATTTAGCTTTAAGACAGTTATTAAATTCAAAAGATATTGAAAAAGGTATCAAAAAATTGTTAAAAATTGGTACAGCATCATCTGCTCATATATTAGTTTCTGGTCAAGGTAAAACTTATGGTTTAGAATTTTCTTCAAAAGAATATTTAATATTAAAACCAGATGAAGATGGTGTTTTAGTTCATACAAATCATTATTTATTAGATCATCAAGGGGTTGAAGAAACTAATTGGTTAGTTGATTCAAAGCCAAGATATAAAAGAGCTTTAGAGTTATCTTGGAAAGTTGAGAATTATAAGGATCTAGTTTCTCAGATCTTTGTTGATGAGAGAGATGGTGAGAATAGTATTTGTAGAACTAAAGGATTAACAGATCCTTCAAGAGGTATTACTGATTTTGCAATTGCTGTTGATTTAAATACTAAAAAAGGAATAGTTTATGATGGGATACCAACACAACCAAATGAGATTTTTGAATTTTGAGAATGTATTTTCCAATTGAATCCAAGTATTTTAATATATATTTGTTTACACCACAATTGTTATTAATTGGTAAGTTTATGTTCAACTTGTATGTTGTCTGGAGTTACAACTTTTAGTTCAATCTTCAACTTTATCGACGAGCTGTGTCACTAGATCGAAAAATTCAGGATTGAATTCAAGATTCTTAAAAATATCAGTCATGTTAGATCCATTAGTTTATTTACAACTTTCCTTCTCTTACAATTCTTTTAAAGTTCTGTGTTCCAAGTACATTGCATTAACATTATTTGGCAATAAACTTTAATTCGTTAGTTATTAATTGAGTAAAGTTTGAGACAAACGTTTCAGAATGGTTATAAAAAGCTTGTAGAACAGTACTTTAACAAACGATCTATCAGATATGCAAATTGGTTATATATCAGTAAGGATATTATTTGCAACAACTAATCATTAAACTAGTGTAAACAATATTAAATTATTTCGACTACTTGTTTTTAAAGCTGAAACAATCAACGGAAATAAATACACAAAAAACAAAAAATAAAAACAAAAACAAGAACAAGAAATTTGTTAACTAAAAACTAATTCTATGGAACATTTTGGCCAATTAGAGATAATACACTAGAGATGATCTATGAATAAGGATGAACAGCAAATAAACAAAAGGAGAAAAAAGGAGAAAGTAAAATATTAAAAAAAAAAAAAAAGAGAAATAAGAAAACATCATATATTTGAAAGATTTTTTCAACATAATGCTGCTAATAAGAACAGTAGTCATTTAAAGAACATTATTATTTTTTATTTTATAATTCAGTATATATAATATAAACATTGATCTCATGCATGAAAATAGAAATGTTTCGGTGTATTACGAAAACCAACGTGTTCCGTCAAATACTAAGTCGCAATCGGGGACTTAAAAAAACCTAAAAGATATTTTAAACAGGCAAAGCCGCAAATTTAAAAATGTATATATAGTAATTAATTTTCTTTTACAATACCAAAAACAAGTGGAGAAAGGGAAACAAATAATAAAACAATAGTTAAATTAAACAAGGGTATCTATGTGTATTTAAACTATGTAGCATTAATCTTTATTGCAAGTAATACTAAGATGACTTGGAATAAAAATTTCCCAATCAAATACAAACTTCATGTTGAAACCAAAGAAACTTGAATGTTTTCTACATAATAATCTCTTTTCTTATTCTTTCATTTTTTTGTTTTGGAAGATTATACAAGTTTTTTTTGACTTGTTGTTAATTTTTGTTGTTTTTTTTATTTTTTTTTTTTTTGATAATTAATATATCCATTTATATTTTTAAATTATTTTTATGTTGCTGATGATGAAGATCTCTCTCTTTTTTGTTTGTTTACTTGGTCTGGTCGAGTAATAATAATAATAATAATAATAATAGATGTTCGTTTGAGAATGAAACTATTTTACCATTCATTAATATCTACCTTACAATTAAGATATCCAATCATTTGTAGTTATTAATTAGTTTGTAAAACTGTAGTAATTTGTATTAATTAAAATTTAAAGGAAACGTAAAAATTACTTAATTAAACTAACTAGATGCTTTCTTTTTTTCAGCCTCTGCAGCTTTTTCGGTTTCAATTTCATCAACATATTTAGCAATTTCATCATTGTTCAAAGTTTCAACACCATTTGGAGTTAAAACAGAAATTTCAATATTTTTGGCACCAGTTTGAACAACTTCTAATAAACTCTTAATGGTAAGTAGAATGGTTTCTTCTTTAGTTAAACCATCTTTATGATTCTTTTCTAAGAAATCACGAACAGTTTTACTACTTCTTCCAATTACATTGGCTTTCCAAGCTGAATAAATACCTGATGGTTCTGTTTGATACAATTTTGGAACTTTATCATTATTATCAAAACCTGCTATTAAGGTAGAAATACCAAAAGGTCTAACACCACCAGATTGTGTGTATCTCTGTTGGACACCTGCAACATATCTTGTCAAGTAGTCTATGGACACAGGATCTTCTAATGTTAATCTATGAGATTGAGCTTCAACTCTAGCTTGATTGATTAAAATTCTTGCATCTGCATTTAAACCAGCAAATGCTAAGTAAACATGATTATCTATTTTAGTGATTTTGCTTGGTGTGATACGTGGATCTTGTAATTTTAATGTACTACGTCTTTCACAACCTAATACAACAACATCAGCACCTTTAACACCAACTGCACAAGTACCTCTTTTAACAGCTTCTAAAGCATATTCAACCTCTAAACAAGAGTTAATATATTATAAATAAGAACAAGATTAAAGGTGACTAAAGTAACTCACGAAAAACATGGCCATCAGGACTATATTAATAACTGTTAGTATATCAAATCCAAGTGGCAAACCAGTATATAGGAATTGAAATTAATTAAAACAACAACAAAACCAATACTATGGCCATTTAAAACACATCACATACCTAAAAATAGACAATGCACGATCGTATCCACTCATAATATAAACTCTTTTGAACTCAATTGATGTTTAACAATGTTTGTGTTGATGATGGGTAAACCAAATTGTTTTCATAATAATTGAATCGGAGGCGCACATCCGGGTGATAAAAAAAACAAAGAGAAAAAAAAATAGTGTCAAAGAGAGACCATCATTAACATTTACTATTAATTGTAATAGATGCCACCAAAAGATAAGAAAACTGTGAAACCCAAGTCGATTCAGAATAGAGAAGGGTTCTCAAGAGCCAGTTTTTTATATCAAGCATCTCAATCAACTTTGAACTATGAGGCAATTTCACGAATGTACACCAGATCAATGGATTTGATGTCTAAGAGAAGTGTATTAAAGATTGCACCAGCTATAAAGAGAACCATTTGTAAAAAATGTAATCGTTTACAGGTAGCTGGGCGTAGTTGTTCTATCAAAGTACTTGATAGTGATAAGAAATCAGAAATTTATGAAGTTGTCTGTAAATGTGGAGAAATAAAGAGATATGCTGTTGGTCAAAATAGAGAGTACGTACTGTTCACAGAAAAAGATTTTAAAATATAGAGTGGTTCTTTTATAGAAGTTTTTTAATTAATGATTGTGATGAAGTTTATGATTAAAAAGGTAGATACAAAATAATAATAAAAAAAAAAATTAACGAAGCCAGTTGTTATATATATATATATAGTGTTTTGTTGTTATTCATATACAATAATACAATATTTTTTTTTTAACTTTTTTTAAATCATAAAACAATCGTTCATACATTCAAATATTCATAAAAGTTTGGTGTTCTTTTCAGCCATTCTTCTAGATGGATAAACCTAAAAAAGTTAGTAACCTGAAATAAGGTTTTTTATTCACTTCAAAAACATACCCTTGCACCAACCCAATTATAATGAAATCCAATTTCATGTGCAATCAATTCACCAAAACCCAACATCATACCGTTTATAAAAGGAAGAATCAAATTAATCGATAATCTCCCTAGGAAATTTAGAATAGAAAAATTGTCTTCTTTTTTTATTAACACAGTACTGCTAAATGAGTTTGATAATAGCGGCTGATATTCTATACCTTGATGATCATCTCTACCATCTTGTTCATACTTTGGTTCAACTGCGTTCAAAGTAGCTTCTTCAATATATTGATTACCTTGCTCATCTTCCAAAACTTGTTCTTCTTGAACAACTGTTCTGAAATCGTACTCGCTCATTATTGTTTGGGGAATCTAGTATGCTTAAATGAATGGATAATGGAGGCTTTGAATTGCTAAACACGCTCTTCTTTTGTCTGCTTGAATCAATTGTTGATTGTTTATATTAAAAGGAATGAAAATGGCACGTTAAATTTAACATTCACTCGCATTTTTCGTGATTAATTCGGTATGACTTTTTGTATGTTACATAAGGAATGACATAATCAAAAAACAATAATTATGTAATCAATTATAAATTTACGAAAAAGTGCGAATAGTCGTTGTGGGAAAAAAAATTACAGTCATCAGACATGTGAGACATCTTAAAAAATAACAATTTATAAATATATAAACAATTATTTGGCCAATAAAAAGTTACAATTAAAATTCCAGTTATATCAGAAAGCATATAATTCTTGAAAACCTTTTTGATATTTTTTCTTACAAACGTCTTCAAAACTCCAGATTCGCACCTGAAGTTTTATCAAAAGATAAATTTGATTTTTTCCTTTTAAAAAAAAAAGGACAGGCACTGGAGTGCGATTACTAGATTTTGAATAAAAACAACTTTTTCTTTCCTATTTGGTATCAAACTAAATCATCAAAACATTTTCTATATATTAGTTTCAACGTCCAAATAGGTTGTTAGCAATATTTCAAGAAAGAAAGTATTAACTGAGCAAGAAAATGTCTGCTATCTCCAATGAAAGTGAAGATGAAGCTGATGTGGTGGGGAGAGCATTGATAGGGATTGTTGATATTGGGTCTAACGGTATTAGATTTAGTATCTCTTCCAAAGCTCCTCATCATGCCAGAATAATGCCTTGTGTGTTCAAAGATCGTGTTGGTATATCATTATATGATGTACAATTCTCAAATGAAAACCCGGGTTCTGCTAATGATAAAACTCCAATTCCAAAAGAAACTATTGCTGAAGTTTGTGCAGCTATGAAAAGATTTAAATTAATTTGTGAAGATTTTGGTGTTCCTGAATCTGGTGTTAGAATTGTTGCAACTGAAGCTACAAGAGAAGCTGTAAATTCACAAGATTTTAGAGATGCTATTCATGACTCAACCGGTTGGGAAGTTGAATTATTAAATAAAGATGATGAAGGTAGAATTGGTTCATATGGTGTTGCTTCTTCGTTTAATTCTGTGTCTGGTTTATTCATAGACTTAGGTGGTGGATCAACTCAATTATCTTGGATGCAATGTATAAATGGTGAAGTTAAATTAAGTCCAACTCCAGTTACTTTACCTTATGGTGCAGCAGCTTTAACTAGAAGAAAAATTTTTGAAGATAAAAAAGCCTTATATTTTGAAATACAAGAAGCATATAAAGAAGCTTTTAGAACCATTGATATTCCACAACAGCTAATTGATGATGCCGAAAAAAATGGTGGATTTGATTTATATGCATGTGGTGGTGGATTAAGAGGGCTAGGACATTTTTTATTATCAGATATCAAAGAATACCCAATCCCAACTATCATAAATGGGTTTTCAAGTTCATTTAATGATTTTATTAATGCTTCAAATTTCTTATTCTTAAAAGATTCATTACCACAAAAGGAACAAATATTTCGGGTTAGTGAAAGAAGGCGTACTCAATTACCAGCTGTGGGGCTATTAATTTCCGCAGCTTTTGATGCATTACCAAAAATCAAAACAGTTCATTTTGCTGAAGGAGGTGTTAGGGAAGGTGCTTTATACTCATTATTACCTCGTGAAATACGTGCTCAAGATCCATTAATAATAGCATCAAGACCATATGCTCCACTATTAGCTAAAAAATATTTGGAGTTATTAAGAACTGCACTACCAGAAAAACATGTTCCACAAGAAGTTAGAGAAAGAATTGCCCCAGCATTGTGTAATTTAGCGTTTGTCCATTCATCATATCCAAAAGAGTTACAACCAACAGCAGCTCTACATGTTGCCACTACTGGTATTATTGCTGGATCTCATGGCTTATCTCATAGAGCAAGGGCCTTAATCGGTATTGCATTATGTGATCGTTGGGGTGGTGATTTACCAGAAAGTGAAGAAAAATACAAAACTGCTTTATCAGATTTGGTTAAAAGAGACGGTAATAAAATTGAAATGGAAAGAGTTGTTTGGTGGACAAAGTACTGTGGTACTATTATGTATGTTATTTGTGGTGTTCACCCTGGTGGTAACATCAGAGACGGAGTTTTTAATTTTAAGATTGTTAATGGTGATATGGAAGTTAAAGATGAAGATGAAAGAAGAAAATTTGATGTTATTGTTCAAATTTCTAATGATGATATTAAAACTAGTGCTAGTGTCCGTGGTAGAATCTTAACTCTACAAAAGAAAATTCGTAAATTATCAAGAGGTAGTTCTGAAAAAGTTAAGATTGGTGTACAACTTTACGATTGAAATGCTACGTTTTGCTATGCTAATTCTACTGTAGAAAATTATTAATTGAAGATTTACTTTTTAATTCATTATAAAATATGTAATTAACTTCAAAAACAAAACATTATAAACGTAACAAAAGACCAGTTTCATCTATACTAATAATATAATCTCATAAATTTAAACCACAAAACAAACAAATAACTTGGAACATGAACGAAATAAAAACGTAAATAATTGATGCAAAATAAAGAAAAATCAATGCTTTTTACCAACACTTTTACCAGCAGCTAATCTCTTTTCAGTTAAAGCAGCAATGATAGCAGCACCAGCACCAGAACCATCTTCAGCTGGGACAATAACAACTGGATAATCTTTTGGTTCGACATCCCAATCGAAAATATCTCTTAAACCTTCAGCAGCACGCTCTTTAAAACCTGGGTATTTGTTATAAACAGAACCATCAGCAGCACAATGAGCAGTCTTGAAACCTCTCTTCTTACAAATTGCAGCAATACCACAAACAGACAATCTAGAAGCTCTAGTACCAATCAATTCACATAAACGACGAATTAATTTACGTTCATCCATAGTAGCTTCGAAACCTAATGCATTCTTGAAAATTTTACCAGTATCATCCAAATCTTCAGTTTGATCTTGTTCAATTCTAGCTGGGAAAGAAGTATCAAAAATAAAAGAACATTTTAATTTACAAATGTCATGACCTTCAAAGATCAGACCTTGTTCATACAAATCCAACAAGATCAAACGAACCAGTTCACCTAGATAATAACCACTAATCATTTTTTCAAAACTTTGTTGACCTGGTCTTGGTGATTCAGCATCAACTTGGATATCAAATTTGGTTCTTGGAAGAATTAAGTGTTCATTATCAAAAGCACCATATTCACAATTAATAGCCATCAAGCCATTTGGATCAATGTCTTCATCTAAGGTACCTTCTAACTTTGGAATATTTTTAGCAATTTCATAGTAAGCACCATTACAACCAGTACCAAAGATCAGACCCATTTTAGTTTCTGGATCAGTATAGGCAGAGGCAACCAAAGTACCAGTAGTATCATTAATCAAAGCAACAACCTTAATTGGGACACCACGAGCTGCTAAAGCATCTTGTAACATTGGAACAACATCCTTACCTTCAACACCTTCAATATCAAAACCTTTAGTCCATCTTTGTAAAATACCTTCATTAATGGCATTTTGAGTGGCTGGGTAAGAAAAAGTGAAACCTAATGGCAAATGAGAATCAGACCCATTTGGGAATTGATCTTCAATGAATTGCTTCAATGCATCAGCGATAAAAGCCCATAATTCTTCGGATTTAGCTGTTCTAATGTTGGATGGTAAAGCATATTTTTCTTGAACAGTATCAAATCTTCTACCACCCAAAAGCTTAACCAAAACAACTCTCAAATTGGTACCACCCAAATCAATAGCCAAATAATTACCTGTTTCTTCACCGGTTGGGTATTCCATAACCCAACCTGGAATCATTGGAATATTACCTCCTTTTTTAGATAAACCTTTTTCTAATTCATCCACAAAATGAGCGGTAATTTTCTTCAAAGTTTCTGAAGAAACATGTAATAACTCTTCCAACTTGTGAACTTGTTCTAATAGTTCTGGAGATAAACCATCTAATAATTGCTATATATTGTCAGTTTTATATATTCACTTATATGTTTTTTCAAATCAAAAAGATCTCAAATCAGGATTTGATGATGTTTTTGTAAAACTTACTTCTCTCTTAAAAGCGGCTTCTTCTTTTCTGTTAACAGAAGTCATTGTTATAAACTTTTCAATATAATCTTTGTAAAATGAGACTCTCAAGTATTGAATTCAACAAGTTTAAGCTTTTAAAATTTTGAGCGGCTATATCTTTATTTATACCTTTTCTTCTAAAGAAATAAGTGCGCTATCACCCGCCCAAATTTTTGTCGGGGTCTTTTGCACACGCTCACATGAACACACATATGCACTGCCAGGAGCGAAACGACCTGCCCCAGCAAAAAAGTGAATGAGTGGATCTGAGAATAATGCTGAGAAACGAATTAAAATGTTCATATGAAGTTAAAAGTAGGTAATTTTGGTGTCTACTAAAAGATAAGGTCAAAGAGAACAACATGTACTAATTTTTTACAATTGGAAAACTTTATTTGAACTTGTTAGAGCAATTTTAACTGGGTTTCTAGGTGGAATATGTTGATGCAGAAGTACATTTATTTTAGAAGCAGTAAAACAACAACAGGCGACTCTCCCACAAACAAGCGCCAAGTGGAAAGGACTCAAAAAGGAGTCAACAAATGAAGCACTCCATCAAACTAGTATGATGTAACTATGTTTGTAAAATGGGTTTTGAGGTTACTTGCAATAATTTTACATAAAATAGAACTATTTTAGTTCGCTGTTAGTGGGGTTACAATATAAAGATATTATATACCACAATTTTGTCAAAAACTGGTTTCGTCATTACTCAATTACTCTTCATCATTATACTAAAGCTTCAAGATGAAATGGAATGGAAAAACATATAACAATTTTTCCGAGATTTGTTGGCTGGAAAAACTTCATGCATGCGCCGTAGCCGCTTTCCTTTTTTCTTTTTGAACAAAAAAAGATTTTGATAGGCGGAAAAACTTGTTGGAAAAGCATCTCCAGCTTTTGTTTTACAGTGTTTGAGTCGCATTTGTATTTTCAGTGGTTTCTTTGAATGTCTGTTTGTTTACACTTGAGTGAAAATTTCAAACGCATAAAAGCAAGAACCTGGGGATTTAGCCAATAATATCAGTTCATAGATCACGCTACACTATATATCAGTTATTGTATGTATAAGTATATTCCTATGTGTTCCAGAAACTTCACTTAAATACTGTGTTACCGTTAATTCATACTCAAAACTGTCAAGAAAAACATCGCAGTTTCAAGAATGTGCTTGAAGCATCAGATGTTTTTCCAGTATGTCGCTCACTACATACTAATGCACCTGATATAGCTCTACGTTCCAACCTCCCCATGGGCAATTGAAATGGTTGCGTCATAGATGGAGTGACATAACATAATGGGAGAGAAGCTACATTCATCATAATCATAATAACATGTACTTCTAAAAGTCGAGGCATGATGTGGTACCTGTTGTGGAGAAATAACCTGTAATATGAACTGAAATATATATTTTTGTTTATAACTTATAATGAAAGGTGCTCTTCTTAAAATGTTACCATAACCTCACACTATTCATTTGATCACACACTCTATTCATTTGATCAGATCAGATCGCTTCAACAGAGAAATTTTGTTTTTTTCAACTTTCAACATCCAGACATCACTTTTGATTTTTGTAGTTTCCAAAAAAAACAACAAACTCCAACAAATGAAAGAAGATCCTTTGATGATAATCAAAGAGAAGAGATCTAAGAAAATAGCGAGATATCTTTCAATTATAACATATATAAAATGAGTAACGTGGATACAGCATCAACTCCAAGAATACCTGATTTTTCCTTGGCTGACAATGCGTTTATTTTGAAGAATCCAGATTTGAAGAAGCGCCACCCAAAAGCTGCATCTTATTTACAAGAACAAATTAAGAAAGAAAAGCTTGCGCCTTATTACTATTATTTACAACATGATTATGCTCCAAACATTTTACCTTGGGATGAAGCTTTATATAAAGAATTGGTGAAAGAAAATGAAGAACAAATTTCAAAATTACAAAAATCTATTGAAGAGGTTGAAGAAAAAGATGAAGGTCAATTGGAAACTGCTGAAGGTTACAAAAAATTGGGTGAATATTATACCAAGATTGGTGATCGTGATAATGCTATTAAGACTTTGAACAAGGCATTTGAATTGACTCCATCCACAGGTGTTAAGATTGATATTGCTTTAACTATTGCCAGAATTGGTTTCTTTTTTGATGATAAGAACTTTATTACAAAACAATTGGAATTAACAAACTCATTGATTGAAAAAGGTGGTGATTGGGAACGTCGTAATCGTTTTAAAACCTATCAAGGTTTATATTCATTATCTATTAGAGATTTCACTACTGCAGCTAATTTGTTGTTGGATTCTTTAGCTACTTTTACATCTACAGAAGTTGCCACTTATGAAGAATTGGCTCAATATGCATCTATTGCAGGTGCTTTTGCATTAAATAGAACTGATTTGAAGAGTAAAGTTATTGATTCTCCAGAATTATTATCATTATTACCAACTACACCTAAATTGGAACCAATTTCTTCTTTAACAATTTCTTTATACACATGTGATTATTCTTCATATTTTAGTTATTTATTGCAAACCAATGATGAATTGCTAATAACATCCAGATATTTGTCTGCTCATGCAAATTATTACATTAGAGAAATGAGAAGAAAAGCTTATGCACAATTATTGGAATCATATAAAGCTTTATCTTTAAAATCAATGGCTGATGCTTTTGGTGTTTCTGTTGAATTTTTAGATAATGATTTATGTAGATATATTCCAAACAAAAAATTGAACTGTGTTATTGATAGAGTTAATGGTATTATTGAAACCAATAGACCAGATAATAAGAATGCCCAATATCAATTGTTGATCAAGCAAGGTGATGGGTTATTAACTAAATTACAAAAATATGGTGCTGCTGTTAGATTGAGTGGTGCTGAACGTGCAGCTTAAATTAAACTTTCTAATAAATAAAACCTACAATATAAAAAAAAAAAAGATTTGTAGTTACGGATATAATTAATGTACATTATATAAATTTTTCATTTTACACATAATTCTTATCACGAGAAGAAAACAAGAATTGGACAATAGTAGCTTGACCAAAACTAATACCAACCATCAAAACAATAGTGGCAATAGATAACCAAACAATACGAGATTCAGTAGATTGGACAGTTGACATATTTCTCCATTCTCTAGCTCTTAAATAATTTAAAGATTTTGTAATTTGATCCAATTGTCTATCAATTTCATGAATTGAATTTTCAGCAATAACAGTATCTTTATCAACTTTTGGTTTTTCATCTTGTTGATGTTGAAATTCAATACCAAATTCAACTTTTTTCATAGCATTATATGGATTTGAAAAACAGAAAGTATATTCACCAGGACCAAAAGTTCTCATTAAGAAATCAGCATATTTTTCATTTTGTTGTTTAATAATGGATTCACCTTTTGGAGAAGTGATTTCAAAATCCATTTCAAAATTACCACCAGATAAAACTTGATAGTTTATAACTAAAGCTTGTGTATCATCAGTTAATTCATAATAAACACACTCTTTAGCAAAAGCTGGTAAAACAATAGAAACGGTTGAATCACCAGCATTAGCAACACCAAATAGGGCTACTAGACATGCCAAAATAATTGAAGTGAATGAGAATGAAATTTTGAGCATTCTTAATCTATTTTATTGATCTTGAATTATTGTGTTTGTTGTTCAGTCGCGTTAAGTTTCAGTGTTTTTTTTTTTCTTCGACTTTTAAAAAAAGGCATATACGTGTATTGTAATGATTCTAAAATGGTCGAGACACATTGCCAGTGAGGAATTGACAGATTAGTTTAAAGATAGTTTAAATTCTATATATTCTGCTAAATCTTTTGAATTTGTTGATGATTCAATAGCATCTATTTCAGCTTTTTTACCAAAAAACATTGTTCGTTGCAATTCTATAATCCATGAATTAACACTAAGATCATTCTCTAAACACCATTTTCTTAACAAATTTTTAGATCTAATAAAATCATTAATTGATAAATTTTGGCAAATTACATCTTTAATAAAATCTAAAATACTTATTTGAGGAATCTGGATTCTTGGACATGAATAATCTTCTACTTTACCATAAATCATTGGGTTTAAAGCTGAGGTTGTAGATCCTTTTTTATACATCATCAAAATGTTTAAACCATAAGGATCTAAATCTGCAACTCCATACACTGGTAATTGTGGATTGGATTTAGATAATATATTTAAGAATCGTCTTGTTAAATAATCTGGGAACCCTTTACCAGTTATTAGGATACAGTTGTGATTATACTCCTTATTTGATGATTCTGAAATTAACGTATTAAAAACTGCATCTTTTTCTATAACAATAATCATCTTAATTTGATCCACTACTTCAATACCAATGCAATTTTTCAATCTTGGAATTAGTGAAGATTTTGTTAAAGAACCAATAATTTCATTATTATTATTTTTAAATAATAATTTAACTCTACCTAAAAACAATCCTTTTTGAGAAGCAACAGCACCTAATTCATCTTGAGTATGACCCAATGAACCAGAAAGTAATTCTAATATAGAATCAACATTAGCTGGTTTTTGGAATAGTTCAACATCTTGATAATAGACATCTCTTTTTGTTGTAGTTAAACCTTTATGTAAATTAGCCGCTAAGATTGAAATTGTTTTAATACAAATACAAAATTGTTGGGATTGTTTTAAAGTTTTCCCAGGAAATTGGAAAACTCTTTTAGTATTAGTTTTATGATTATGAAATCTTAATTCAATAGTTTCATAATTGGAAACACCATTTTCAACCAATTGTAAGATATTTTCAAGTTTTTCTATAACAGAGCGGTAACTTTTAGTTTTGTTAAAAAAAAAATGTAAATTAAAAAGAATAAAATAGGGCGGTATAAGCTAACAATTTTAATTCAGGTAAAATATCAATGGTTCTTTTATTTGATTTATGTTTAAATTTGTCTATAATAAATCCCATAATTCTCTCTTTAGTATTAAACAAACAATAAGAAATAAACTTTTAAACCTGATTTGATGAAAATAATTTATGAAAATAATTTTTGCTACTTTTGTGGGATCATTATAAATTGTTTATCATCCAATTTTAAATGAATTTTTTTTTTTTGTTGCCTGGATAGAAGGAATCTGGGGAAATTAATTTTCTGGGGAAAGGATATAACATTGTTCTGGCCAAACAAAAAACAAAAGTGAACCCATAAAAAAAATTAAAATTTTTTACAGACAACCAAAATACTATTTTTAAAATAAAAAGGACTGCGAGTACACATATTGTGTATTTCTAATTGTTCAATTGTTCCAGTCATATAATCATCACCAATAATGTTAAGAGCGTTTAGATCAAGAGCACCAATTGTTAGTCGTCTAGTTACAAAGTCGTTCCATTCAGATTCAACTTTCCCCAGATCTTCAACTTCAAGTTTTGACAAGTTGAACAAAACAATACCGATCACTGAAAAAGAACATGGCGGTATTAAAGTCCAACATAATAATGAATGGACAACTGTTTCATTTGGTAATGGTGAAGATTTTAGTTATCACAATGCTTTTTTAAGAGATGCTTCTGATTCTGAAACTTCTGTTGATGAACATTCTGGTCAAAAATTGTTTACTACAGCAGGTATTGCTAAAACATATCCATTAAATATTGATATTATTCCAGAGCAAGAATCAATTAAAGTTACTTGGAGTGATGGTGAAGAAGCAATTTATACAAAAAATTTTCTTCATAAATTTTCAACTTTAGAAACTAGAAAAAGTGATAAATTTTTTCCTCAAAATATGACAATTTGGGATGGTTCAATTGATCCAACAAAATTCCCAAATATAAATGGTGTTGATTTTCATGATTATATGAATGATGAAAAAACACTTGCTAAAGCTGTTTTTGAATTAAATAAATATGGTTTAACTTTTGTTCATAATATCCCTGATATTTCAAATGATCCAGAAGGTACTACTCCATATGTTAAACAAATTGGTGAAAGAATTGCATACTTAAAATTAACTTTTTATGGTGAAATTTTTGATGTCATGACAAAACCTGATGCTACAAATATTGCTTATACTGACAAATTTTTAACATTACATCAAGATTTAATGTATTATGAATCCCCACCAGGTGTTCAATTATTACATTTTATAAAAAATAAAAGTAAAGGTGGTGAAAATGTTTTTGCTGATGGATTTGCTGCTGCAAGATATGTTCAAGAAATGGATCCAGAAGCATATCAAGCTTGTTTAAATATCCCAATTAACTATCATTATATTAAAGGTGGTCATCATTATTTTCATGCTCATCCTTTAATTGTTGAAGATAATGATCATAATTTTGATGGTTATATTTATGAAAATTCTGTTCCATTTAAAGAAGTTTTTTATGCACCACCTTTCCAAGCACCATTTGATAGAGGTATTACTACAAATTTACACAATAATTCACATACTAAAAATAGTGGCTTGAATTCCGGTGTTAGAGAAATTGGTGATAGATATCTATTTAAAGATTTCTTAAGAGGTTTGGACCTTTTTGAATCTTATATTAATGCACCAGAAAATAAGATGGAAGTTAAAATGCCTGAAGGTACATGTGTTTTATTTAACAATAGAAGAGTATTACATGCTAGAAACCAATTCGATTCTCAATCTGGTGAAAGATGGTTACAAGGTTGTTATCTAGATCAAGATTCTTATCAATCAAAATTAAGAGTTATGATGGCTAAATATGGTGGTCTTTAATTCTTCAAGTATATATATATATATATATATATAATAATATTAATGGATTTATGGATATGAAATTCGAATTTTAGTAACTTGCTTATTTGATATCGTATCAAATTACCTAAAAATTTGTTTGGTTTGTGGAAGGTTCGTCTATGCATCAGCCTGTGATAATAGGCATAATTTATGCAATTTCCTTTTTCATTGTTTCTTCATTTAAGGTCACGTGATGCTTTTTGTGGTTTTTCGCGTTTTTTTTTTTTTTTTTTTTACTTTTGGAAAATGCGTTGACAAAAATCAATAACACTGGAAAACGATTTATATACAATCTTTTTTTTAAAAAACTACGTGGTGCTAGGTGACATACGCTCATTATTAATATTAATTAAAGATGAAGATGACGGAGTTGCTTCCTGAGCATTACCGTGATTTGGTCAAATACCATAAGGCTTTGAAGCAGTTTTTAAGTGTTTCTAATGCAACAACAGATGGTATTTCAAAAAGAGCTTTAAAAGCTAGAGAAAAATTGTTAAAACTTTCACCTGTTCAATTTTATGAATTGAGTACTGATGTTTATGATGAACTGGAAAGAAGAATTGGTGAAACTCAAGAACAACCAGATTTCCTTTTACCAAAATCTACATTCCAACCAAAAAGAAATGAAGCAAGACAAACTCTTGGATCTTTACAACAAAAAAGATTTAGAGATTTGGTAAGTGATATTAGTTATGAAATTGAAAGAAGAAATTACAATGTTCTTTCTGATGAATATAACGAAAAATTGTTAAAAGAAAATCAAGAAAATAAAGACCACCAACAGCAGTACCAACAGCAGCACCAACAACAACAACAACAAAAACAACAACAACAACAACAACAGCAGCAACAAGAAGAAGAAAAAGAACGTGATTCAAAAACCAGCTCTAATCATTCTAAACAAGGTGGTATTGTCACTTTACAACCAACTACTGTCATTCCAACTAAAGCAGAATTAGCTTGGAGTAGTGATGAAGAAGATGAAGCTGATACTAATAAGCAACCAATTTTAAATCACAAAAAAAATCGTTCTTCTTTACAAAGCAATAAGGTTATACCTGCTGTAAGTAACGAAAATGATGATCAATCTCCTACTGTCTTTGAAAGAGCTTTAGCACAAGGTGGTAATACATCCTCAAATAAACCTCAAGAAAACCGCGTTTCTCCAAATGAATATCAACAACATCAAAATTACCAAAATCAAACCATTGATTCCGAATCTGGTGTTCCTAATGACACTGTTGAAACAAATTCTAAATCAAAATTAATTGAATCTCAAAAAAATAATAGATATAGTAATACTTCTGAACTTGGTGAATTGAATTATCCAAAGAAACATGATACTCATAAACAACAACAACAACAACAACAACAACAACAATTACATCGTGGTTTGTCTGTTTCTCAAAACAGAAATAAAGATAGAGAAATTGAACTTCTTTTGGAAGAAGGTGATAAAATGGATAAAACTATTACTGAACTTGAACAGAAAAATACATTATTACAAAGTAAAGCCGATAAGTTTGAAAAAGATTCTAATGAATTGAGAAAGATTAATGATACTATTACAACAAAAATTAAAGATTTAGAATCTATTGTCCAAACTCAAAAGGTTAAAATTGATACACTTCAAAAAGAAAATGATGATTTGTCTGGTAATTTGAAAAGACAAAATGATACTAGATCTATTAATGGTAGCGTTGGGGCAACAACTACGAAATCGATTTCTGATTTGTCTAGTAATGTTACAACTACCCCAGTTACTAAATCAGTTGGTGGTCTTGATAAAAATGTCAATAACAACACTACTATTGATAATAATAAATCCAGTGTCAATCCTGCCGATGCAGAAACAATTGAACAATTAAAAGAAGAAGTTGCTGAATGGAGATCTAAGTTTGAAGATACTAATCTAAAGAAAACTGAAGGTTTGTTGTCTTTGGATGTTATTTCTAAGAATTCTCTTTTAAGATTTATTGAATCAAACGGTTTAGTTCCATTGAATTTGGTTGTTTATTTACATGAACTTTTACAATCAATTTTAATCACATTGAACAAGGCTCAAAGAGTTAAAAAAATTGATATTGATAAATTATTTGAACAAATTGGTAAGATTTCTAATACAAGTGGTAAGATTGCCACTTATGCACAACCAAATTCAAAAAAAGCTGAACTGATTAGAGCTGCTATTTCTCATGCAATTACTTCTGCAAGATATTATGCAATGTATTTTGAAGTTTTACCAAAACTGATTATTGAAAGTGCTATTAGTGAAATTGCATTTGCTGTTTGTGAATTAATTTCCGAGGTTGGTTTAGTTGATGATGATATTGATTATAGTGAAACTGGTTCTTCTAATACTGTTTCTAAATCAATTGTTTTTGATAACAAAAACAATAGTAATCATAATGTTGATACCAATGGTGATTACAAACGTGAAAGTGAAATCGATAATAATGTTTCTCCAGTAAGACCTTTAAGAATGACAAAAAAATCAGAATCATCATTTGCAACAAATTCTCCTGTAAAGAATTCTACCCCAAATACTGGCCCAAGAGCTCCAAGACTTTTGAATTTAACAACACCATCTCCAGAAAAATCACCAATCAATAAAGGTATCAATGTTGGTAATATTATTGGAGTACCATCTACCAATGGTACCAATAGTCCTTTAGCCAATAAGGCTCCTAAAACTGCTCCAAATACAAGAGGGTTAGATACTGCAACAAATTTACCATCCCAAACGAACAATAATAAACCTATACCTATTGATTTGAATGTTGATAATGCAACAAGTTCAACCACTCCTTTAAAAAATTTCAGAACACCAACTAATTCTGAGTTCCCATCAAAGACTTCAAAATTTGCAGCTAATAATAACAATACCCCACAAACAGGGAACATTTCAGAACAAAATCAAAGCCCAAGTCCAAATCAAAATAAATCACAATTAAGAAAATCTTCTTCTAGTAATATTTTATCAAAAGTTAGACAATTTGAACAACAAAGTGAAAAAACTAGTCAAAATTCAACACCAGAAAAAAAAATTAATCAATTATCAGAATCTGTGGTTGGTAAGTTTGGTGAAAGAAGAAGATCTAGTATTGAATTAAAATCAATTCCAACTATTAATCCAGAAGTTGGTGTTCAAAATAAAGGGTTGGATACTAATTTGACACATGCACAAAGAATGCCAATTGATGATTCAAAAGATGACACCTTACCACCATCATCATCACAAGCTCAACAAAATTTACCATTTAACAGTAAATCATTTGATGGATCAGAAACCTTGGCTTCTACTGCTACTGCTACTGTTACTGCTGCTGCTGCTGCTATAGCTGCTGGGGCAGGAGCTGGTATTATTTCTCATCAAGCTGAAAATGATGAGCCAACTGATGGACAATTGAAGAGATCCAGTGTTATTGAGAAGAAACTTGATGCCACTCTGGGTAAACTAGATTTAAATGATGATAATAATCCAGCAATTACAAATGAACAATTTAATGCAGAATCTTTAGGCTCAAATGTTAAACCATTAAAACTTGCTGTTAAGAAGGTTGATGCAGGTGAAGATACAACTCCTGTTGATGCGGAATTTGAACCTGAATCTAAAAGTGTTTCACCATTGAAATTTGCCACTCCAGTTAATGATAATGATGATGATGATGATACAGTTGCAGGTTTAGAAGACCTCAGAAAACAACGTCAGCAACAACATTCACAACAATATGAAGATAAAGATCTGAATGCTGATTATGGTGAAAATTATTATTCACAAACTCAACCAACTAGTCCGTTGGCGTACTCTCAACAACAGAAAAACTCATCTCTTAATGAACAAGCTCTTGAAAACAAAGTTTATAAAAATGATGATGCAGAAGAAAATAAATTATCAAACACACAAGAGATTAATGAAAGAAATGTTCCACAATTTGTTAATCCATCTGGTTTATCAGAAATTCCAACAGTTAATGGCGGTGCAACAATTGAACCTGATAATGATCTTTATGAAGATGCAAATGATGGTAATGAAAATTATGTTCAACATCACCCACAAAATGAAACCTTGAGACAAGTACAAAAACAGAATATAACTTCTGATGGTGAATCTCAATCTGAAGAGGTGGAAGATGAAGAAGATGAAGAAGAAGAAGAAGAAGATGATGATGATGATGATGAAGTATCAAGTGAAGAAGATGATGAATCCGAAGAAGAAACACATCCAAAGTCAACTGGTTCTGGTTTCCCATCTACAAAAGGATCCAATGAAGATGATTTTGATGTTGGTGCTTTTGATATTGAAGATCCTGATAATACCTTATCAGAATTATTACTATATTTAGAACATCAAACTGTCAAAGTTATCTCCACAATTCAAACTTTATTAGGTCTGATTAAAGCACCAGATTCTACAAAGGGAGATTTAAGATCTGGTTCTAAAGCTATTTTTGATGTTATTTCTCAAATGGTTGATGCTACAAGCAATTCAATGAATCAAAGTAGAAATGCACAATTAAAAGAACATGGTATTTGGGTTGTTCAAGGGTTAGAAGATAGTGGTAGAAGAATGAAAGTTTTATGTAAACAACCAGTTGATGAAGATGGCGAAGAAGGTAATGATGATGATGAATTTGCAGATAAACAATTCAAACAAAGACTTGCTGGTATTTCTTTCGATGTTGCCAAATGTACTAAAGAATTGGTAAAAACTGTTGAAGAAGCCAATTTAAAAGAAGAAATTGAACATCTGGATGCAAAATTGAGTCGTTGATTGAAAATTTTATATGGTTGAAATTTTCAGCCTCACAAAATAAAAGAGAGGATTTGCTTTTATATGGTTTTCAAGAAAAATAAAAAAAAAATTCAGGAGATTTATAATAATACTAATAGATGTAATAATTAATTGTTAATGTTGTGAGTTGTGATAGTGTTATGACTTGCAGCATTACAAATGACAGAAAGAAAGGACTATTTAATTGCATGTGTATAGTATAAAGACTGATATTTGATAGATAATAGATGTAAATGACGTCAGGGTCTAATTCGCACTACTTAATTTTTTTTTTTTTTTTTTTTTTTAGCATTTATTCGTAGTCACATGACTTTTGTGCCAAATTTTGTTGATGAGTAATCAAAGCTTGAGTTTTTAGTTTAACCTCAGTCCGAAAATGGGGTCAGCAACTGTCAGCACTATTTTAAAAGTGGAGAAGAAAATGATCAAAGATAAACATGAAGTGAAATTAAAATACATTTTGACATGATGTGAAATGATGTGATTATGCTTTAGTGGAAAAGGCTGAAAATTTGGTAATTTGTGGGTTTTGGTGGAGTGCGATGAGGGCGTATTAACCAATTGAGGGACAGGCAACAAAGTTTATGGTTTTTGTCGGTGAATGATGACTTTAATAAGAGTGACTGAGTGATTGAAATTTAATGGAAGACAGTGAATCAGTCACAGAAGTGAAAGAGAAACAGGAAATTTTAATGAGAAAGAAAGTTTAGAGAGGTTTTTATGGTTTTTATTTAAACGCTTATGGATGCTCTTATAGGTTGATGTTGCTTTTAATGTGCTTGATGAACTTTTTAAAGTATAAAGAGATATAATTACTACAATTATTTCATAGCAAATTATTATTACTATTACTTGCTGTATTAGTGCAAAACCCAATTTAAAGAACTTTTTACTCTACGCAACAATACACTTGAAAAAAAAAATATCATGACAAGTGTAACTTCTCAAATTAACCGTTATAAATTTAATTTAAACAGAATGGTGGAACAAGACTTTAATTCTACAACTACACAACCTGGTGGTATATTTCAATCTCAAAAGGAACAAAAAGAACAAAAAAAAAGAAGAAGAATAAGCAACACTTCTCTCCTCTCTGATAATAATAACAATAGCAATCTAAATGAAGTCAATTTAAACTCCAATTCTACAATGAGATCCACTATTAAAACTTCAAACAATAATATGAATTCAAAAATTAATAAGCGCCTTGATAGAGTCCCTGAAAATTTAGGTCCAAATGGTGTTACTCCTTCTGGAAAACCAAGATTATTTCTTTGTACCATTTGTACTAGAGCTTTTGCAAGACAAGAACATTTAAAAAGACATGAAAGATCACATACTAAAGAGAAACCATTTTCTTGTGGTGTTTGTCAAAGAAATTTTTCAAGAAGAGATTTATTATTAAGACATGCCCAAAAATTACATGCTGGTTGTGATGATGCAATTAAAAGATTAAGAAGAAGATCATCAAAAGCTAAATCTATTTCTAGTACTTCTAGTTCTAATGGACCTGCTGAAGCTGATTTATTGAAACATAAAGTTACTACTACACAAAATCAAGACTTGGATGCAAAAAGTCCAGATTTAAATCATCCACTTTTCGGTCGTCGTTCTTCCTTTTCAGCAGCATCTTCAGAAAATTATGCCAGTGTTCCTCAAAATCAAATTAATCAATTCCATTTTGGATCCGTTGAATTTGCAACCCCACAATTATTACCTGTTGATGTCGGACTAAATGATTTTAGTACAAATGATAACAATTTAAACAATTGGATTGATAATTTTAGTTCTTTTTCTGGGTTGGATTTTTTGAATAATTTATCTTTAGATGATTATAAAAATACCAATAACAATAAAACCAATAATAACTATCATTATCAAATTAATTCAAATCCAGTTGCAACTTTATCGGATCCTTTATCTCCTAACGCGGAGAGCGGTGATTTACCTCGCATAAATCATGCAGTTAATACTAATGATAATGATTTAACAACAAGAAATACATTGACAAATAAAAACCTAATTGATAATTCAAACAATAATAGAAAATCTAATGGTGATATATTTGGTTATTCTTTTTATGATGATGATTATGTTTTATCTAATCAGCATACTCAATTTCAAACGATGAAATTCTCTTATCCAAAACTTCCTTCTGATTATTTAAATGAATCCACTACAAATTCAACACCAACTGCTCAGTTCAGTGTTCATGATGGTGTTGGTTGTGATACTGATTATACTCATGGTCCAATATTGAGTGAGTTAATTTCGGATTTAGAAGTTCCAAATAAAGAAGAAAAAATAATGTCAACTGGTTATTCTTTTTATGAAAGTAATGATTTACAAAAATTTCCTCCTTTAGAACAACGTTCATCTGGATTTTTTTCAAAAACTTTGAATTTTGATAAAAATTTTGATGAAGATGATGATGATAATGATTATGAAATTCAAAATACTGTTGATGTTGCTGGTACTAATAATAATCATGATGAACCCAATACAAATGGGTTGTTTAGTCCTTCAATGTGTCATCATGTTGAAACTGTATTGGCTCAATATCCAATCCCTGGCTTGCAAAATCCAAGATTACCACCTGCTTCCAAGTTGAACGAATTTTGTGATTCATTCAAAAAAAAGTTTTTAACCTATTATCCATTCATTCACAAATCTTTTTTTGATGAAGATTCTATGAAAAATTATACTTTAGATTCTGAAAATGTTGAAGATACAAGTTCTTTGGTTTGTCTTCCTTTATTTATTGCCACTATTGGCTCATTATATCATTCAAAAGATTTTTTAGGTAAAGAAGCTTCTGTTGCTTTATATGAAATTTCAAGACGTTGTCTACATGTTTATTTGGATTCAAGAAAAAAAATTGCTCAAAATGAATTAGAAACTACTCGTAATAGTCCTTTATGGTTAGTTCAATCTTTAGTCTTAAGTGTTTTTTATGGATTATTTGCTGAACATGAAGATGTTGATTTACAAATTGTTTTGAGACAAGTTAGTGCTTTAACCACTTTGATTAAAGTTTCAAATTTCATAAAGACAAAATTTAAAAGAGAAAGTATTGAATTAAATAATGATTATTTTAATGATTACATTATATATCAATCTAAAGTTAGAACTGTTTATACAATTTTCAACATTTCAGCAATCTTGACTTGTTATTATGAACATAAACCTTCAATCACTTATTCTGATATAAAATGTGATTTACCAGATTTAGAAAGTTATTGGAACTGTTCAAATATTGAAGAACTAAAAATACAATGTGGTGCCAATAGCTCAAAAAATTATGAGTTAAATTTAGAGAAAGTATTAAAAGACTTGTTAATGAATAATCAAATCAATTACAAAATTTCAGAATATGGTTCAAATGTTGTCGTTTTTGCTGTTTTACAATATTTTTATTTTAACAAGAAAGATTTAATGTCAAATTTTTCTTCTGGTATTTCTCCATTTCATGCTAATTCATCAAATTTAGTTAAAAATTATAAATGGGAAAATTTGTTGATTGATGAAGATAACATTTTGAATTTTCAATCCATTATGTTGATGAATATTGCAGTAATTAGATCTTTGATGATTGATTTATCTGAAGTTAAAGAATTGATGTGGGCAAAAAAATGGGATATGTTAGCTGATAATTTAGTTAAAATTTATTCCAAAAGTGATGATTTGATTGATGCTTGTGATTATTCCGTTAGAACATTGAATATGATTTTTTTAAACGATGTAAATTCTTCAAATTTTTCCAAATGTTTTTCCCCAACATCTCAATGTTTATTCTTTAACTTTTTTTACATCACTAAGTTTTTATTTGATTTTGAAAACCATTTGGCAAAAAATGTTGATACTCAAAATCAAGTTGAATTAAGACATATTGGTAAACATTTTATTGTTTATTTGAAAATGGCTAAATTTTTAACTGATTTGGAAAGAATTTTAGTTAAAAATTTTGAATATAATGATATTGAAAGTAAATTAGTTAAAAAACAATTTGATGAAAAAAATTATAAATTTAATGAACCACCAAGTTTATCTGTTAATCCATATGAAAACCTGGTTAATTGGAATCCAACACAAGTTAAACAAATGATTAGTTTACAATTATCCTCTAATATTTTAAAGATTGCTGAATTTATTTTTAACTATATGTATCAAAATGAATTTAAATTGGATACTTTCAAAAGTTTAAGTGATGGATTTTTTCAAATGAGATTATCCTTGGAAAACAAGAAAACTTGAGGACGCTAATAATTTATTTTATAAAATACAAAATACTATGAATTTATGATAAGTAACAAACTAGTTAGCTGCTTTTATAATAATGCTGCTTGTAATATTTCGATAATTGTAGTTTGATTCAACCTAAAACTTTTTGTTGTAAACAATATCAAGTTAAAAACTTTACTAATTTTTTGAAGTCGTAATCATTCATTAAAAAATATGTAAAAATTATTTTGTAAAATTCCAAACCTCTTCAGGTTTCCATGGATATGAGCTAATAACGCATTGTAACAACCATTCCTGATCAATCAGTTCTAAAGATGCAATGCCTAAACTTTCTTTCATTTTATCATTAAAAACCTGTTCTTTTCCTGTTTTCTTGTTTTTCAAAGAATTCAGAAATGTCTTACTTTCTTTTGTATTTACATGAAACATAAGATACTCAACCTCTTTATCTTTATTTGCTTCAAAAATTGTTGTCAATTTAGTGACAAATGTATGAGTGTTGGATAATGGTATGGGAACAACTGCTTTAGCACCCAACGTATAAAACAAAAACCTTGAAATATCAAGAATTGAAGAACTTATCAAGATAATTTTATCTTTTAAGATAGTATTGTTGGATAATTGATGAGATAAATCAAGGTCATGAGACCATTGTGAGTAAAATTGTGTAATGTTTGCAGATTTAGCAACACCACCAAGTTTCAAAGACTCACCTGAAGGTAATAAATAAGCGTATAAATTTTTTAATAACTTTTGTTCAGTTTCACAATCATAAATATATTGATATGATAACAAGGGCCAACCTAATGCAACAGTTTCAAGGTATTTTTCACTTCTTGAATGCTTCTTTGCTAA
Organism: Liangdongia dryadoides; assembly: GCA_030579655.1. NCBI lineage: Eukaryota > Fungi > Ascomycota > Saccharomycetes > Phaffomycetales > Wickerhamomycetaceae > Liangdongia > Liangdongia dryadoides. The sequence continues at coordinate 261,405 of JAKTRJ010000005.1, forward strand.
TAAAGCACCAAACTTAAACCTTGAAAAAATTTCACTTTTAAAATCAATATAACAAGATTCTGAATTATGTTCCAACGTCATTAATGATCTAAACCCATCATCAATGATAGTACCACCATTGTTTAAAATGATTTTTGTAATTTTTTCTTTTGAAAACTCACCAGTCATAACAAATAAACAATTCTCAAAAAATCCACCAGTTGATTTTTTGTTTTTCACTTTAATTGATTTATTAGAGCTCCTTTCTGTATCAATAACTTCATCTGGTAAATCAAAAATGAAATTTTGTCTTTTGATTCTTTTCATGGCACGTTTTGAGTAAGTTCTAGAATTCAAATTAGCACTATCACCCATTACTCTTTGTACCTTATACCATTCTGAAGGTTCCATTAAAATATCAGCAATTGGGACTTCAAATTCTTCTCCATATGCAGTTTGTTTTCTAGTTTTGATCTTTTGAGCAATAATTGTGTCATAACCACGCATACAACGAACTAAATCCATATCAGTTGGATCTGAACATTTTAACCCACGAATAATAATATTTGTTCTATCTATTTTTACAATATCACCAACTCTCAAATCCAATGGTGATAAACCATCAGTAACTTCAGCGATAGATGATAAAAACTGAACCTCAAGACCATCCTTAGTTGTTCCAATAATTAAACCTGGGTAATATTTAGCACTATCAAAATACCAAACACTACTTGGTAAAAGAATATCTTTATTCGTTAATATTGATGATTCACAGGTCAAAGTTTCTGTTGGTAAAGCTTGATGAATGGGCATTTGAGTGGTAGATGGAGTTGCAGGCCTGGTAGTGCTGGGGGTAGATTGAAACAAACCATTGTTAATAACATTTGATTGTAATTGGTGTAATGCACTTGGAGACTCTTGGTCTTCTTCTAATGGCAATATACGAGGTCTTTTGCGTTCTGGTGACTGTGATTTGGCTTTGCGCTTTCTTTGATTAGAGTTGGCTTTCGAGACTGTTGTTTTTGTTGTTTTTGGGTTTCTTTTTATAGTTGTTGTTTGTTTCTTCTTTTTGGAATTTAAAGTTGAGCGTTCGTACCATGATTCATCATTAAGATCTTCAATTTCTTCACTATCATCATCAACATCAGAAATATCTTGAGTAATATTACCTCCAAAAACACTGTAATCACCCTGTGCAGTATCAACAATATCTTTTTGTTTGTTTTCCTCCTGTTGGGGCTTTAAAGATGATTGGCTTTTTGCATCTTTTCTATCTTGAAATCTTTTTTTCGACTTTGCTTGTTCTTTTTGCTCTTCTTGTTCTTCTTTGTATCCATCTTTTAGTTTTTGACTGGTTGCAAATTCTTCATCTTGGATTTGAACTTGTTCCTTTTGTGTAGACAAAGATAAGGGGCCATCAGAACCTTTAATATCATCTATTAGCTTTTCTGAAGTATCATTAGCAACATCCTCTGAATTTCCAATTACATCTTTTTGTGCTTCTTTAACATTTTCTTCTTGAACCTGAGGCAAAGTTTCAATATCTAATGGTAAAGAGTTAATTCTATCCAGGCCTGGTGGACTAATAAACTTAGTTTCTTGAAAAGATCTAAACAATGAATTTTTTATAGTTACTGGACTAGTAACTTTATGATTTGACTGATCTTTTTTATATTTCTGAAGGCTGTCCTCGGCCATATTCAAATAATTTAATGAAGAAGAATCGGAATTCTTTTTGTTGTTCTCGTTACTTGTATCATTATCTTCATAATCACTTTTATCAAGTCTATGATCCTCATCATCATTGTCATCATCCGAATTAACTAATGGGCCAAAACTTTTATCGGCATCAAGATGATTTTTATTTTCAAAGTCATCATAATCAATCTTCTTTCGCTTCTCATTATTTGTGTTTTCAATGCGTTCTAAATCATCATCACTATTCAAAGGTTGACTATTTTCAGGAGCAGTACCAGGAACTTGTAAATCATTTTCACTATCTTCAATCTTATTAGTATCTTGGAAATCATGCTCTTCTGTATCAAAAGTAAATGGCTCACTATTAATCTCAACTGGTTGAGTGGGTATTTGTGTTTGCGTCTGGATTTTAGTTGTTGTACCTTCTTCCTCTTCCTCTTCCTCTTCTTTTGAATCATGCTGTTGAAGTTTTACAATGTTTGAGTTGGAAGCATCATGGTTGAGTAATTCGATGGGTTTTTTAGATGAATCAATCAGGACATCTGGTTGTTGGATTGGAGATATTTGTTTCTGGTCCTTTTGAGATTGAGATTGAGATTGTGTATGTAACTGTGATTGAAGTTTGCGAGGTGGTCGTAACGGAGTTTCAAAAGCTAGGTTTTTTATGGTCAAACTTTCTTCATCACCTTGGGATTCAAATTCTAATTCTAAATTAGCTTGTTGGTCCCTTAAATTTTGAAAAATCTTGTGAGCAGAAAAAGGTGTTGTAGCTACTGAATTTCTTGTATGATCACCAACAGTATCAATACTAGCACCTTTTATTCTTGGATTTGATTGTGGAGTTGTAATAATCTCCAATGTATCTTTTATTTTATCATTAACAGGAGTTTCTTTGAATGGATCTCTAATTTTATTTAGCCATGGCGTTTGTTGTGTATCATTGAAACCACTGAAAGTATCTGTTGTTTTTGGTAACCATGGACTTTCAGCATCTGGGAACTTTATGTTCTTGAATGGGGCTGATGATGATTCAGTTTGGCCTGAAAATGTTTGTTGCGTTTCATTGTTAAAACTATTATTGTTAGCATTATTGTTAATGAGTAGTGTATCTGGTTCAGGTATTAGTACTGTATCTGGTTCTTTATCCAGTAGAGCTTGGGTATTAATTGAGTCTTTAAAATCACAAGAGGAGTCCACAATTCTATTCTCTTCACCTTCACCTAATAGCTGTACTTTGCGTAAACATTCTGGTTCATCTGAAGAAGTTATCGGTACATCTTCTTTGTGAGGTATAAGTTGTGTCTAAAATATTGTTAGTAGAGTAAGTAAAACATATGAATAATTCACGCATACATCATTCAAAAATTGGTTCAGTGTATCATCCTGGAGCTGGGTTTTCCGTATATCAGCTACAGTGGTATCACCATCTGATCCCAGTATTCCATCTGACATTGAGTTCTCGTTTTGTTGTGAGTAGTCCTCTGGTTAGTGGGTGACACTTTCTAAAAAGACTGGTCAATTTCCCGTTGTTTTTTTGTTGATGTTTTCCACAAATTGGCCGTGTCACAAAACAAATCAATATGAAAATTTATAAAGATTTTAGAAAATTGAAGGATCAGCAGCTCTGTTGTTGTGGTATTGTTGAAGTATGAAAAAGGCTGTTAAGGAGAGAAAAGACGTTTCTTTGGAGTCTACAGTTCTTGAAAAGTCTGTGGGTTTTTTTACTCAAAAAGAAATAGCTTGTTTAAAGAGACGTATATAAATACCAAATTTCATTGCTAAGGTCATAACTGACATATTGTGATAAAGGTGATGTTAGCAAGGAGTTTTATAATTCTATCAAAGATGTTTTTTTCACACGTTTATCAAATAAACAGAGAATCTTTGCGGCATTGTGCATGATTAATACTGATAGAGTTTCTGATGGATTGAGAGAATTGTCAATTGTGGTTGAACTTGCATCATATATATTCAAACCAGTTGCTTTATTGTTTTTGGCCTATGGATTCAAATTAGCTGGGTTCTCAAAATACTCAACTCTTTCAATCAGGGAAGCAATGGTGATTGAAAAAAAAATTGCTGATGATGATGTTATAACTTCATATACTTTAGAAAAGTATTTCAGAGAAATAGAATCTTTCCATTTTGTTGATAGAACTCAGTATGTTAACATTAATGGCTGAAGAAATGATCGTATTAATATATGTTTTAGGACTTATCTTTACCAGTCAAAGATATTACCAAGTTCAAGCCTTTCTCTAAAAGAAAGAATGTTCAAAAGTCATCGACAAATAAAAAGTGTTATCAAAGATATTTTAAAATCCACAACAAAACTGGACGAAATTGATTTTGAGCCAGCCCTTGTATCCTTGTTTAGCATAATTATTGAGTTGTTCCCAGAAAAAGAGTATGAGCTGCTATTGTTTGAGTATGAATGGATTGATGGATTCTTGGAAGAATATAAAATAAAGTACGATTTACCTAAAGATAATTCTAAACAAATTATGTGGAATACTGTCAAAGGATTTTTTTTGTTGTACAACGATAAAAAATTTGATGAAGCCTATTTTTTGTTGAAAAAAGCACTTTCATTGTCAATTGGACATTATAGTATTAATACGATGTGTAATGGGAAAACCATCACCATTAGTCAACGTTCAAAAAGGTCGATTTCAATTTTACTTTCCTTGGCTCTGTTAAATTTTGAAGGTTTTAAATCCACTTCTGCAAAATCTGAGGAGTTGATAGATATGTTGTTTTACATAACTTCCCGTTATGAGGAGAATACTGATGATTCCAAAGAAGATGATTTGAGATCAGGTAGGCTTGAATTATTTTTTTACTACATGACTGAAATTTACTTGGAATTGGCTTTCATTACTGGCACTATTGATGTTGATAATAAAGAGTGTATTTTGGTTAGAAGTCATTTAATTGAAGTTATAAGAAAATTGATTGTGATTTCTTGTATGAAATCCTCAGATGACCCTTCCTTGGTTCAGGTTTATGAATATATCGACATTGCCATCGTCTTGTGTGGTGGTATTCATGTCAAACTTTTGGTTTTTTTTGATTTTGTGAAAGATTTCTTTTTTATACAACAATGTTTTTTATTCCCAGTTGATTCAACATTTGAAATTAAAAGACTTGATAAATTGAAAGATTTTATTACATTCAATATAATTGAACCACTAAAAGAGTTAGAAAAATCTTTTTCTAAAGAAGATAATGATAGGTTGTTAGACTACGATTCGAATCATAATTTATACATACCTTTAACTTGTGTGAATGAGAAAGATGGTTCAATAAAGGTATTTGAATGGAACGATAATTCTGGTAAGAATAAAGTGAATTTTGATGGTGAAAGTTTCCGCAAAGAAAGTCTTGATCTTTTAAAATTCTGGATTGATGCCCACCATACTCATAGAGGTGAACTTCCAGTTGAAATTGCTAAACATCTTACTCATCTTGGATTTGAAATTTAAAACAATTTTAACTATATGGAGTAAAAATATTAATTTTTAAGGGTAATCAATATATTTAATTTATCTCATATAGTAATTTATTTATCCGTAATTAATTTATAATTAGTACTTCCCCATGCCAGGGTCGAACCAGGAACACTAGTACATAGTTTACCCAAAAAAATTAAAAAAGATTGCAGCACCTGAGTTTCGCGTATGGTCACCCACTACACTACTCGGTC